>LOJH01062271.1:0-10882 GCA_001685095.1 Ellobius talpinus
CATGTGACCAGTGAGTTCAACTGCGACAGATGTTATATCAGTGTCCCCAGCACTATCCACAGCCTCATGCAATGGCTGCACTCCCCTGCATGGGCAGCCTTGCTGTCTTTCTGATTCCTTCCTCACAGTCTCCAGGTCTTTGGTATCCAGGACAGCTGTAACTCCCCTATGTCCACAGCAACGTCTAAATCAGTGCAGTAGGGCTCTGGGCCCATTACCCTACCACCAAAGACACTTGGTTCCGTGTTCCGCATTTCAGAAGATCGTGTCCAGTGGCCATTGCATGAGGCTGTGGACAGTGCTGGGGACACTGATATAACATCTGTCGCAGTTGAACTCACTGGTCACNTGCTCTGGGTTCTGGGGAGAACTGCTCAGGAGTGTGAGGGGTGCTGGGGACCATAGTGGACTCATCTTACAAGGTGAGAATTCAGCATTGTTAAATTTCCTAAAACCATTCGCTACGCCTTCCACGAGAGTCAAGGAGTTTCCGAAGCCACACGGGCTTTGCAGTTTGTGGGTGTCAATCTCTAACTCATGGGTGAATTGCTGCGTGTGTAACTGGGGTCCTGGCCGACGGTGGTGACTTCACTTGAGGCCATTGTTTTCGATGGCCTTGCCCTTTCTAGGGGATATCTTTTCAGCATTTATATATCCTTGGACATCTTAAAACGAACATGTTCCATGTAACTGACCCCCAGATGCCTTACTCTGCTGCCTCATCTCAATCTCTGCATCAGGTTCCTCAACCCTGCCTGCCTCCTCTCCATGCCAGCCCTCAGCTCATGGGGCACAGTGGCAGATTCTCAAACCACAAAAGCCCCGTGCACCCATCTCTGCTACTCAGCCAACTTCCTTTCCTCCCTCACCTTGAAGAACCTCCATTAGCTCCTGCCATCTCATCTTCAGGAATCTGCCCAAATTCATTTCTTTTGATGAGTTTTGAATTGTCAACTTGCCACACTTAGAATCATCTGAGAGCTCCAGCCAAAGAATGACGTAGATCACATTGGTCTATGGACAGAGTTGTGGGTGCTATCTTGGTAGTTAATTAACAGGAAAGATTCACACATCCACACTGAATACGGGCAGCACTATTTTACTGAGCTGGGCCCTGAACTGTGAGAGAGTGCAGGAAGCCAGCTGAGCAGAAGCGCCAAGCAAGCACAGACCCACGCATTTATGCTCTTTGCTCCCAATGGTGTGTGTGAGCCGGTAAGTTCCTGCTCTGGCTTCCCAGCAAAGATGAACTGTAATCTGGAACTGGTCCTTTAGGCCATGGTATTTATCATAGCAATACAAGCAAAGCTAGAACCATCGTTCCATCCAGAAATCATGTTCCAAAGCCCCCTAACAACTTCCCAGACCACTTAGTCCTTAAAGAGCCAAAAGGTGAGACATAGCATAGCCAGGGTTGCGAGTAGCAGCCTTGCTCAAGTTCTCCTGCACCAGTCCTTCACCGTTCTTGGCACATATCACACATATGACCTTGAACATATCACATGTATGATCTCGGGTTCTTTGCAGAAGACATTCTCAGGTTCTTTGCAGAAGACATTCTTTGTCTGGGAAGACTCTACAAGACACCTCAGCTCACACAGGAAAGTTCAGAGACGTCCTCTCTTATTAACTTGGTCTCTAACTGCTCCTGCATCCTCTGCCGTGGGATGGGATACCCTTGCCATGTCTTGTTTCCTCTATGGTCCTCTGACTTGCACAAATGGGACTTCCATGAAGGCAGAGCCTTGTCTGGGAACTGAACCCAGGTTCTCCAGAAGAGCAGTGACTATTCTTAATGACTGAGCCATCTCTCCGGCCCCTTTGACTTATTTTTTAACTAAGAGTTGTTCACTGAACCTGGAGCTCACCAATAGGCTAGACGGGCTGACCAGGAAGTTTCTGGGATCTGCCTGTTTCTTTTCCTTTAACACCAGGGTTGCAGACTTGTGCCACAGTTCCTGGCTATTCCATGGGCTCTGGAGACCCAAAATCATGCTTGCATGGCAGACACCTGACCAACCGAGCCATCTCCCTGCTCCCTTGTTTATATTTATATTGATCCCAGAGCCCTTTACGAACTAGGCAAATGTTCCTCTGCAGAGCCAGGACTGGTTACACGGAAAGGGTCTTGCTACACCATAGCAGCAGTCAGTGCCCCAGCCTGGGGGCTGAGAGCCACAGAGCACTGTGCCCATCTTCCTGCAGGTGGTCATCTTCAGCCCCAGGTGGGGCTGACCCAGTGTCCTCACCTGAAGCCCAAAGAGATCTCAGACCACAGAGTAGCCCTTAAGACTCCTATACAAGGACATGATATTCCAAGTCATGAGGGAGAAAGGCCACCCTGCAGGCTGCAGAGGAGGAGAACAGGGAGCCACAGAGGGCACCTACAGCGCCTGGAGCAAATACACTGTGGATCTGTGCTTCAAATGCTGACTCGTTAATAAAGAAATGCCTAGCCATCCACAGTAGATGCCTGCATCTCCCTCGGCTTGCCAGTTACCATGGGAACCCCACACTCTAGGACATCTTGGTACCACATTATCACAGCCTTTGTCCTAGTTAGGGCTTCTGTTGCCATGATGAAATACCATGCCCAAAAGCAAGCTGGGGAGGGAAGGGTTTATTTGGCTTATACTTCCACATCACTGGTCATCAATGAAGAAAGTCAGGGCAGGAATCAAACAGGGCAGGAACCTGCAGGCAGGAGCTGATACAGAAGTCATGGAAAAGTGCTGCTTAATGACTTGCTCCTCATGACTTGCTCAGCCTGCTTTTGTATAAAACCCAGGAGCACCAGCACCCCCCACCCCCATGTCTTGGAGTCTGAGAGAGCAGAGCAGAGCTGTACTCTACAAATGCTACTCAAAAGAACAGAGAACAGACACAGAGCTCTGTACCCTGCCAGGAACTCAGTGCCAAACCCCAGCAATGAATTGAGCCCCTGGAAGCTTCCCTTATGGCAACCTCGGCTAGGAAGACTTGGGGTACCAGGAGGGGTAGCCCTGTCCCCCCTCAGAGCACATGGCCTTCCTCTCCACTGATGCTTCCTACTGTTCTGCTGTAGAAAAAAAGCAGGACTACATTTGCTCCATCTATTTAATTAAATCTAATTAAATTTATTGGCAGCAAGGAAGTCTGATACACAAAGAAATAAATGCCCGAGATAAATCACGAGGGCATCCTGAGCAAATCGATCATCTTGGCCAGAGTCTCCAGACTGGTTCTTTAGGATGCTTCCTCTTGAGTGGGGGGTGGGGAGGGGGAAGAAATGGAGAGCCTAGAGTGGGAGATTTACAAGACATCATCACTGCACTCACAGGAAAATGTCCAAGTAGCCATGCTACCTCACACGAGTTGACACGCTCTGCTATGCAGTTTGCTGGGTCTCAGATGTGGCACGATGCAGGGCTCTGTTCCTGCCATCCGAGGACATCACGCCTTAGGTCATTGTAAAGGCAAAACTATAGGACTGTGTCAAAGACTAAACCCTGACCAACCATGGGCATACAGCAATTTTACCTGCTTCACAGTTCTGCAGCCTGGAGGCACTGGGCAGCAACTACCTACTCCACCATGTACACAGTTAACACTGCAACTCCACGTGCGCACAGCCTTGACCCATGCTCGGGCCCTTGACAGGGAGGTTATGTGCCTTCTGCCTTAAAGATGCAGGCTGGGTTTTGAGGGACTTCAGGCAGCCAGGTGTCCTGAGTGACAGGTTGGTAATTCCTTTCCCTGTAAGCCAATGACTTGTTTCTCCATCTACACTAACTCCTTTACATCCATTCCCCTGCTCCCTCTTTTCCCTGACACCTACCATTCCACTCTCTGTAGCTACAAGTCTAACCGTTCTAGGGATGCAGGCAGGATTCATCCTTGTGTGACTGGCAAGAAGCGACGGAGGCCTTCTACACTGTGGTTTGTACAGGAATACCCTTCCTCTGCACAGCTGAACAACAAACCCATTGCAGAGATGGACATATAGGTCACTCCCATCTCCTCACACATTGATGCTCTGAACACAAGTGTGCAAATATCCCGGGATTCTGCTTGCAGTTTCCCAGCAGCTACTCAAGAATGGAGCTGCTAGACTGTGCTGATCCTATTTGAACTCCTCCACTTTCCCAATATCCACTGCAGCTGAGCCACTGTGTATTCCCACCAACACTACGTCCATCTCAAGTCTCCCAGTTTCTGCCCATTGTCCCCAACTTGCCATGTAGTTTTTGTTTTGTTTCACTGGGTAGGGAGGGCAGTTCTCTCATGATGTATGAAGTGGTATTTGTCAGCCCTCTTAACTGCACACGTACACACTCACGAGAAAACACACCTTTGGCCATGACATGCTGTCCTGTCGGCCAGGCCCTCCCATCTACTATCTCAGAGCCTTCAGGATGCTCCCAGCTCTCAGCATTCCTAGGCTGACCAACATCGTGATACTTTTTGTTCCAGGAAATAGTTTAGAACTCTTCTTGTAGTGTGGGCCCTGTATTACAAGAATTCTTATTTATCATTACTTTAGATACAGGGACAAGTCTGCACGTGGAGGGATCTACATTTCTGAATGAATCAACTCAGCTACACCATGCAGTGGTGAGTAATGTTCTCTCTATCACAGTTCAGTTTCCTGCTGGGAACAAAAGAGCTGGAAAGAAAGGTGAGGACGGGATAAGAACCCATGCTCACTCACACTCCTTTCTGTGGATGAGTACACAAAGGTGCTCCAGCCACAACTCTGTTCACAAACTATAACTTTGAGAAACAGGAGCAAAAGGAGAACCAGGACCCAGGGTACAAATGCCCAGCAAGTGGTGAAGTCAAGAGGACAAGTAAGTGTCTTGAGTAGTACAAGTGAGTAGCAAGAGATGGGAGATGCAGCCCAGTTGCGCTCTGCTCTCAGAGATCTACAGATGGAAGACTCACACCAAGGCAGATGCTATGGACGAGTACCAGGTCTCTACCCTCAAGTACCCCGTGTTCTTCCAGCACAGTGTACTGCTACAGTCAACAGTCAAGAGCGGAACAAGTATTTTCTCCAAACTCACAGAGAACTCTCGGGGCTTCAGAAACTCTGAATGAGCAGAGTTCTCTGCCCAAAGTAAGTGGGAATCACTTTGGTTCTCACTTGGTCTTTGGGAAATAAACTGATCAAGCGGATGGCTTCTGAATCCCTGTGGAAAGTTGCAGACATCCTATTAACACAAGAGCTACACAGAAGGAGTTTTTCACGTACCTGAGTCATCACTGACCAAAAACAGGCTAGGACTAAGACCACCCTTACCCTAGGACCCTACCTGTCGTTTTGGAGAACTGAGGCACAGCTCAGAAGCAGTAACCCTAAAACCCTACTGGAAATGGACCTCTTAGTCCTCCCTCAGCTGTGAACCGCATGCTCAGAGTCCCCGTGTGTAGCCTATGCACATCTTACATTCAGAGTGCCTATGTGAAATCTAACAAGATCCTTGACTTAATAGATTCAGAGCACCCATATGTGACTCACCCACAATTCTCCAATTCTGTGTGTTCTGAGTGCCTATGTACGGTTTTGTGTTCCCTAAGTTAGGAGATCTTCAGCCATCATCCCTTGGCGGACCTTCTCCGATGCCTGCTCTTGCATAGCTGTTGCTCCTTTGTGCATACTCTCAACTTAGTGAGCATGTTACAGCCCACATCCTCAGAAACTTCAAATTTTCCCAAGGAAAGCATAGGCATAGAGGTCTGCAAATGCATAACACAACAGGAGAAGTAAGAGGGGTCCAAGAAGAGAAAATCATGAGCTGCATGAGAAAAATGACTTGCTACTCTCAAGGAAAACCTAATCAAGTTAGTCTAGCTTCTCAGAAGAACCAAGAGAGGAAGCAGTAACAACAAAAAAACAGTGAAGGGAGTGTTCAAAAAGCCCAGAGCAACAAAAATAAAACTACCACCCAAGAACCCTATGGAAAAGGTTTCCTTCAAACCTGAAGACAAAATAAAGCAATTCCCAAGAAAGCAAACACTGAATCCATGTGAGCTGATGAACTTTCCCAGACACTGAGGGAAATTCTTCTGGCAGAAACAAATGAACCCTGCAGGTAATTGAAGTCCATGTGGACAGAGAAGAGAGCTGGTAGTTAATTACAGAGAGAATAGTCGTATCTGTGTCTCTTCTCATCTCTTAATGAATATAAAATAAAACTGTAGAAAATACTGCTAAGCCTGTAACATAGAGAAATGAATGCGTGACATTTTGCCAATATCAGCACAAAGGGTATGAATATAAGAAATGCTGTTTTACTGTGGAAATGAAAACAGATGGCAAAGTGAAAATTTAACAAGGTACCACTGGGTTTATAACATAAAGATATGTAAATAGATATATAAAAATACTACAAAAGGTAAAAACACAGAAACATGTAGGAGTAATGTTTCTAAATATGACCAAAATTAAGCTAGCATAAGCCTAAAGTCATTGCTAACAAGTTAAGATATACAGAGTGAATCCTAGTTAAACACAAAAGTACTCAACAGTAATTACCTAAATTATAATGCTATACTATAAAGTATTCACTTAATCCAAAGAAGAACCATAGGGAGAGCAAAAGTGTTATGAGCCCATGGGAAGTGTTAAAAGCAAGTTAAATATTTCTGCTAAAAGATACATTAAATATAAATGGATCAATAATGCAGCCAAAAGGAAGAGACTGCCAGACTAGTTTTGAAAAAAAATCCAAATACCCAACTCTATAGTGCCAAGAAGAGACACACTTTATATAGATTTAAAATAATAGGGAAGACAAAGCTGTAACATGAAAATAATAAACATAAGTGGATGGCTATACTGACAACAGATGGAATATGCTTTGAAACAAAAAGTGCTACTAGAAACAAAGAGGGCCATTTCAATCAACCCAAGAGAGATACATGGCAATTATAAATATACTTGTGTTCCCCATCACAAAGATCATAAGACTCTACTCACACACCAAGCAGAACAGGAAAAACCATGACACAGAAGACCACAGTGACTATGAAGATGGGAACTCAGACAAAGGCCAAAGATTCTCTCTTAAGAAATAAAACTTTATGTTGTTTGTGAGGATAACAGAACACTTATCTGTCACCATACAGGAAGGCTGTGGACTGTGCTTTTATTGCTTTTATGTGTGTGCATCCCACTTTAACCTTCCTTGATAGAAATGAGTTTGTAGCTAAAATGTTAATGTAATATATCTTCTAGGTTTGAAATTAATCAAAAATAGGTTTACTTACTTTACTCAAAATAAAGTTTAAATATTATAAACGCTGTTTTCCAAATATTTGAGGCTTGATAAGATAAAGAATACACTCAATACATACATAAAAGATTTTTTAGGTTTTTAAGCCATTAAAACAGTGGCATAAATTTGAGAAGGAACAATTCAAGATATAATTTATAATCAGACATTAAATAGGATTAAATCACTCAGAAGGAAAAGACACATAATGTGTCAAGAACTAAGACCCAACTTTAATGTTTCCAAAATACACAGACCCTGACAGAGTTGAGGTACTCTCATGAAAATCCCAGACTTCGGGAAAATCTGTCAAACAAGGGAAAGAAATTCCATAATTGGTAAATAGTAAAAGCCAAAATCAGTCAGTAATCTAGATGTGCTAAAATGGCTAAGGCAAAAACTGTAGACTATATAGGAAGATGAGCAATTGTTACAGAGAGCACGGAGAGGTAGGACACACCACTCAGCTCCCAGGTTATATGACAGGAAGTGGACACCATTCCCTGAGGCGGGGAGGAACAGTAAAATGTCCCCGACAGATACCTAAAGACATAATGAAACCAAGTCACAGGGCTGAGAAGCTACCAAGTTCTCAGACTCTGCGGTGTGCAGCTGGTCAATGTTGAACTCCCTGGCCCTTGTCCTATGAGTCAGTGTAGTGAGGTCCCATGGATAACGTATGTTTGTCCTATTGAATCTAGTTGTCTAAAGCGGTGGTTCTCAGCCTGTGGGTCATGATCCCTCTGGGGGATCAAACGATTCTTTCACAGGGGTTGCAGATCAGGAATCCTGTGTATCGGATATTTACATTACAATTCATAACAGTAACAAAACAGTTATGAAATAGCCATGAAATAGTTTTATGGTTGGGGCCACCACAACATGAAGAATTGTATTCAAAGGTCACAGTGTAAAGGGGGTTGAGAGTCACTGCTCTAAAGAACCCTGACCGATACAGACACCTTCCATTAAGCATGGTGCTAAGCCACAGCCAATGTCATTGTGGCTGGTCACAATTGGTAGACCCCAAATCTAAGTCCTACAGGCAACTGTGAAGTCCCTGAGCCTTCAGGCATCAGATGCAGCCTGAATAAGCTACAGACAAGTTCATAAAGGGGCAGAGATAGATAATACTGCTATTTATTTATTGCTCTCTGATCCTTGTATATCAGAACAAGATAATGAAACGTAAGAGTGAAGTACCTGTTAGGAGCCTCTACACTTGAACTCTGCCTTCTCCTCCAATAACCCTGTCACCTTCCCACATCAAATGGGAAAAATACAAGCCATAGGTTTTATATTTGCTAATGAAAACTATCAGAGAATAGAGCTTATATAATTATACACCATGTACTCCACAAATTCTTTAAAAGCTGTGAAAAGAAAAAGATGGTTGTGCCTAGAAATTCTTCTCCTGCACACATCAAGAAAAGCCCTGATGGACAAAGTTTAATTTAGGGTTCTGCCTTTGAACTGAACATTCACCAAAAGTCACCTATCCAGTGGGGACTTCAGTAAATCAGTCCCTGGAGTTCCCACTCCAGGGAACTGAGATGGATGACAGACAGACAAAAGACAGAAGGCAGAAATACAGCATGCACCTTCCTCATCTGGGCAGGAAGAAGTGTCACACTAAGGACAGAAATACTGGTCAGAGGGGAAATCGCTGTGCAAAACACTGAGATCACAAGGGACAAGGAGTGTGCTACAAGCTCAGGGAAATTAGCCTCCATGTGTAGAAGTCAAAGAATCACCACTGACATGTTTTCCCAGAAGTCACAACAATAGTCACACGGAGCAGGAACAGTCACATGGAGCAGGAATGGTCACACAGAGTATCAACAGTCACATGGAGCACCAATAGTCACATGGAGCACCAACAGTCACATGAAACACCAACAGTCACACGGAGCACCAGCAGTCACATGGAGCACCAACAGTCACATGGAGCACCAACAGTCACATGAAACACCAACAGCCACACGGAGCACCAACAGTCACATGGAGCACCAACAGCCACACAGAGCACCAACAGCCACACAGAGCATCAGCAGTCACACGGAGCACCAACAGCCACACAGAGCATCAACAGTCACACGGAGCACCAACAGCCACACAGAGTATCAACAGTCACACGGAGCACCAACAGCCACACAGAGCAGGCAGGAACAATCACACAGAACAGGAACAGTCACATAGAACAGGAAGAGACACATGGAGCATCAACACTAACGTGGAGCAGGAGAAGGAACGGAGGATGAAGAGATGCATGGGTGACTCTAGGAAGGGACGACCTCAACTCTCTGATGTTCACTGTTAACCAAGGCCTGCATAGAAAGCTTGGAAACTGTCAAACATGTCCATCAGAAGATGCTACCAGCTCAGCTGAGGAATGTCACAGCGGGGTGGCACCGGTCCTCTTACACAGGTTGTACCAACACCATCATCCCTGTCCTGTACCAAGGCCCCACTCTCGGTGTTATGACCTTGCTCCTCATACACTGTTCCCAAACAAACGAATAAAGAAGGCTTTTGAGAGCTGGTTTTCCCCAAGGTGAGGGAAAACAAGAGCCCCAGGCAGTTGGGATTTCAACCGATGTCTTAGAAACACGCCTTTGCACAAGCACCCTCTGCCTTCTCACAATCATAACCTGTAAAGCCACATCTGTCCTCACCTGTCCAGCACCTGCCACACAGCAGGTAGCGACTGAGGCTCTCAGGAGAGAAAACAGAATTGTCTGGGATGCTCCTGCAGAGCCTGGGGCACTGTGCAAGAGGGAGCAGGCACAGTGAGCTAGCTCAGCATCACAGACTCGCAATCAGTCTCAAGCAAACAAACAAAAAAAATCAAGCTACTTTGAGAGATGGTTGAAGAGGCACCAGGAGCTACAAGCCAGAGTGCTAAAGAGTACAGGAGGCTGAGGGCCTTGTTCCATCACTGTGCTGTCCTAAAACAGTCAGATGCAATGGGACCCTAAAACTACATCCTATTTGAAGAACGAGTTTCTTTCATACTATAAAAATTAAGTAGGAAAGCCCGGGAGTACTGCATTCAGCCCTCTGCCAGTCGCAAGGTTTACCCACGGTCGTCCATTCTCGTACTCACACCGTCATTGCCAGGGGCTCCTTACCAGAGCAGAGTTGACACTGGTATCATGCCCTGGAGCCTCCAGGGCTATTTAAACCCTCCAGTCATCAAGTTAATCTACCCCAGTAAATCATTACAATGATGAAAAATGAACTCCTATGCCTATTAAGCATTGCCTTAGCTTACTTTCAGCATAGAATAACAGGGAGGGTCAGAAGGAAGACATGTTCTTATTTTAAGTGAGCACACTAGGTAGCCCTGCCCTGCTGTGTGCACACCACCATACCTCTTCCTGTCTTTGAAGAAATAAGCCTGGAAAGTAGCTGTCTGGGCAGTTCCACCAGATGTGTGACACTGTCCAGGAAAGCTCAGCCCCACTAGGAGCTAAAGGACTCAAAGTCAGACACCCAAGCAGGTCAGAGATCACTTTATGAAAAGAAGAGCAATTGTTGGTAGCGTGTCAGCCACTCCCACGATTGCAAAGCTTCTGCCAGCTCTGTGACTTCTCCTTCCTAACAGATAAAACAGCATAAATACA
>LOJH01062275.1:202-10882 GCA_001685095.1 Ellobius talpinus
GAATGCATGGGGGTACTATTGGAGGGTACAGGGAATGCATGGGGGTACTATTGGAAGAAGGAAGGAACTAGTAGCCAGAAGAGGGTAGGGGGTGCTTGAGGAAGGGAAACCAATTAGAACAAAGAAAATAATGACATACATGTATGACAATTGCATGACAAAGCTGATTATTTTGCAGGTCACTTAAAACTTTAATAGAAATAAAGAACAGAAAAAGTAAAGGCCAGAGGATGAAATGATCAACAGCAGCAAAAAGAAAAAGCCAATGGATTTAATAATTGGAAAATATTTCAGTAGAAAGATATGCTAAATTATCAAAAATGATAATGTATAACATTCTGAATGTGTATATAGAGTTTATAAACATGCATGTGTATGTTTGTCTGTACATATGTGTATAAGAATGTATAGAGGACAGAGGTCAATGACCAGTATCTTATATGAATGTTTTTCATCTTGTATTTTGAGACAATCTCTTGTTCATATTCGAGCTTATTAAACTACTCTGGCTGGACACCAAGTTCCAGAGATCTGCCTATTTCCACCTTCCCTCTGCTGATTTACAGACACACACTGTCGCCTGGCTTCTTACATGAGTTCCAGGTCTTCCGTCTGCTGACTTTCAGACTCACACTCTTGACACAGTGGCCTGGCTTTCTACAGGGTTCTAGGGATCTGAAGTAGATCCCCAAGCTCTCAAGGCCAGTGTTTGACCAACTGAGCCATTCCCTGACAGTTTGCATGTATAACATTTTTATGGTCCCACTTCAATTCCCATTGAAAGTGATTTTACAATTAAAGCTGTATTGTGTGTGTTCTGACTTTAACTTTTAGGCTACTTAAAATATAATGATTAACTTTATACTATTTAAGGTAGTATTGGAAATATATTAAGCCAGATAACATTTATTTTTCAAATGGCTTGTCATAGTTCCTAGAACTCTTGGGGTCAAACAATCCTGCCTTGCCTCAGCCTCCAGAGGGCTGGGACTACAGTTGCGTACAACTATACCAAGTAAGGAGCATAGGTATTGTAAAGGAAAGAGCTTGAAGAGAAATACATGCAAATGCATACCGCAGCCAGTACAAAGTTATGTATGGGAAGATTTAGATTATAGGAAAACACAGAGTAACAACAACATCTAGCTTTGAATTGTATGTTTCTTACATTTTATAATTTGACCTGTTTAATAAATAAATAAGCTTTAGTAGATGTTTTATGGTTGCTGGTCATATGCGAGTTTTGAAAGAGTCACTCATGAAGAAAGGAAATTTTTTTTCTCAGGTTTTTATGGCCTGCCCTCACTCCACAATAAATGGTTCTTATTTTAATTTTGCTTCAGATGTCTTATTACATTCCAAGAATGGCAAACTCCTAAATTCAAAACCAGCAAAATCTTATAGTTCATGAACATCAAAAACAATATCATATACATCTTTGTAGCATAATGATATACCTTATGCCTCAAACTTTAGCTTTATGAACATTTAAGAATATACTAAATATTATTACTTAAATTTTTACTATTTGAACTTATTTTCTCATCTCAACCATATAGACACAAACATACATAACTTAGGGTTGTAATGGGCTTTAAAATCCAATTCTTCTGACAGAAGTTAATTTAATTCTACTTAATATGTTGTTTCTAGCCTTTTGAAAATACTTAATGACAAATTTCAATTACATAGTGTGTGTATATATATATATAAAATATATAAAAGCATAACTCAAATTTTGATAAAGCTCAAGAATTCACAGTAGTCTAGAGTCATGGCTAGAAGGTCTGAACACTGAAGAAGTATTAATGTGTTGAAGGTTGCTACTTTCTCCTTAATACAGTCATAATGTGTTAAAAAATACCAAGTAACAAAATTAATATGACTTCATACATTTGCCTTACAAAAATGCTTAGCACCATCGAAATCAATCACGTTTACATCCAACCAAGTAAGCAAAACACTGCACTCCAAAATGAATTTGCCACTTCAGCTGTCCACAGTACCCAGAAAAGAGGACAAACCAACATCTCAGAGACCTGAGGTCAGTTCAAGAACAGAAGAAAATCCTGCCTTGACAGCTGAGGAACTTCGCCCTTGTCTTAGTTTGTGAGGGTCTCACCTGTCATCAGCCCCACTGGGAAGCCAGTCAAGTGCACATCTCTAAGATGGCAAGCATCTTCCTAAAAGCCTAATTAAATAAAATGATTGCGAAAAAGGAACTCCGACTCTAAATTATCATCAATATTAAATGTGATTTGCCAGAATAACAGTCTTTGTAGAATATAGCAAGGAAAACAATTATAAAATGCAATTAAGAATCAAAGGACTATTACTAAGGAAAGTTACACAGAAGTCCGATTTTTTAAAGGAGGCAATTAACAATACTTGGCTCATCTGAAGCCAAACAGGAAATGCCTTCAGTAAGATTGTTACAAAGATAAATTGCTTTGCTATAGTGACTTACAGTATACTCAATAGTTCCTTTAGGCTTCTGGAAAGACATCCTTCGCCCATCTTTCTTGTCCAGGTTCTTCTTTTGGCCAGTGTCTACGAAAATCAAAGTAAAACGCCTGTTAAATTCATTTTCCTACAGAGTAATGCCAACAACTGCAGGAAGGTGCTCACTGCCAGCCATACAATCTACTGATTTGGAGAGACATTAAGATAACTGCTATTACTATTATTAACTAATCTCTACAAAAGATGCCATTAATCTGCACAGGAGAAATTCTCCATAGGTCATGGAGACAGTCAGCTCTATATGCTAATTTTAGGTGAAATGTTAATTGTTTTTCATCTGTTTATCAAGAGATCTCATGCAGCCCTTTTACCATCAGCAACGGTGAGCTCCTGGCCTTAGTCTGAAATTTGGGCCTGTTAGGCTTCTCCCTGTACCAGTGCCTATATGTCCTGGAGTGGCAAACATCACATTATCCAAACATTTTCAATGAGTAACGTGAAAATCCCTACAGTACTAGTTCAAAGTTTAAGAATTAAACAAGCTAGTGAATGTAGGCAGGTACTATAGTGACCCAAAATTAAAACCTCTCTCCAAAACAGATTAGGTCTGAAACTAACGAAGTCTGCGAAAATGCAGGTTTTGTGGCTCTCCCACTATCTAAACCTACCTGACCCAGACTAGACTGGATTGCACTTACTTGTAACCAGTACATCAGCTGTCAGAGGAACAGTCTATACAATAACAGACTGCAATGTCTGAATTCCCCAAAAGCCAAAGCAGAAAGTTAAAGCTGTCCTAAAATTTGCTGATAAGCAAGGCCAACCACTGCTATTAATTATAAAACTTTGCACCCTCATATCATCTGCTGTAGTTTTACAACTGTCATCTGTGTCTTTATTCTCTCCCACTAAACTATATCCTCTAATATATGGGTTTGCTTCATTCTACAATCTCACTTCAGTACCTAACAAAGGTATGGAGTATGGTAGGCAACTAATTTGGACTGACTGATACTCTGACACAATAATGTCAACTAGTGCTACTATTGCAATTAAGCTACTGCAATTCTCATTGTGGGAAATGTTCAATAAGGAAAAGCTAGGTACGGGCCAAAAGATAGCTCAGCAGGTACAGACACTTATCTCCAAACCTAGTGACCCCATCTGTGGGACATGGGACACAGAGGCACACACACACACACACATACCATAAATAAATAAAAAGATGTTAAAAGGTTAGATAAGTTGTCGTGTATATACATCACAGAGGAGCAAGGACAGGTGTGTGTGCACACACAGAAAGACATCTTCACTTCTGTATCTTGAACACCTGAAGAACTTGATGTGGGGGATATTAACACTCAAGTATCAACATTGGCAAAAGACGAGGTCAGACAACTCCCAAGACAGTGCAAACAGGCCTTTAAACACATTCAGAGATGCCGAGGTCCACAGACAACCAGAGAAGTGCAAATTTAAATCAGTGAGATTTATTTCTCACACACCAGATTGTGTAAAAATTCAAATGCTTAATTACATACTCTCTGTAGGAAAACTTGAACGGGTCCCTATTTCTGGTGGTGTGTAAAATACTAAAATTCTTAAAAAGTATGTTAATTTTGCCCATCGGGATATTATTTTACCCTCCCATATACATCTGAAGTACATAGCAATTGCTTGTCTGGAGGAGAAATAAATTTTCTCCACAGCTTTATAAGTAGTCAAAAGAGGGAGCCAAAAATTACAATGGGAAAGACGTCTACAGATCCTTCCCTCACATCCCTCCCTGTGGGGAAATGCAAAATAAACTTGATCATTCCTTTGGTGTCAGACACTGACATGACTTCCTTTGTCCAAAGGAACAGGGATAAAAATGTCTTCCCAGTAGATTAAGGTAGAGCTGGCATTTTTAAAATGTTTATTTATTCTATGAGTCTTTTACACCATGTATCGTGATCCCATTCATTTCTCCGTCCCTTACCATCGGCCCTCTGCCCCTGCACTCTACCACCCACCCCCAAATAAAACAAAATTTAAGAGAAAAAAGGACAAAAATTCAAATCTCTTAGCGGCGGCTGCAGTGTGACACAGTGAGTCACACCGTACTCCCCTCTGTCCATACACGTTCATTGCAAGTGCTCACTGCAAAGAGTCAGTCATCTGCCTGGGTTGAGGTCTCTGGCTTCCACTTGTTCACTGCAAGTGCTCACTGCAAAGAGTCAGTCATCTGCCTGGGTTGAGGTCTCTGGCTTCCACTTGTTCATTGCAAGTGCTCACTGCAAAGAGTCAGTCGTCTGCCTGGGTTGAGGTCTCTGGCTTCTAATACTCTACTGACAGTGGGCTCTCACTAGGACTCTTCTTGGCTATCCTGTAGTTGCCCTCTGTTGCGGATGGACATCTGCAGCTTTGGGTCTGCGGGTCAGGTCACATGCTCCAGCAGACGGTAGATGGGGTGGATGGTGGAGTGGGTCAGGTCATAAGCCTCCCCTGCCCTCACCACCAGGCTGAACTCTCCAGCACTGCCCCAGTTATTTCAGTCTAGCAGCAATGAGCAAGGGGTGGGGCCAGTTTTCCTGTTTTTATGCCCTCAGGGTGGGCTCTCCCTCACCTGCACCACTAGGGCCAGCTCTATAGTGTTGCCCTGGTGAGGCACAGGGGCGCTCTCCTGAGCACTGCAGCTGGTGAGGGGTAGGGACAGCCCTCCTGCTCTTGTGACCCCAGGGCCAGTTCTGCCACCTGTCTCAGGCACTGATGGGCTGAAGGTGGGGAAGGAAGGCATCTCTCTTCTGCCCATGCTACCACAAGTCAGATGAGTAATGGGGACACAGAGGTAACACTTTTTAATAGCTTCCTTTTTCATGTATCGCCAATCAGAGATGACTCTCACACAGGTTGCTCCTCCACCAACACAAATCCTAGAGAAAAGATGTGAGTCCTAAAAGACTACTCCACACCAACTGTGTGCATGCCCACAAACCTATTCCTGCTTTTGTCCCAGATTAAATCACTGTGCATGAAATATCAAAGAGTTATTCAATAATTCATGAGTGAAAGGCAAATTAAGTAGAAGAAAAAGTGAACAGTCTGGATTGCACGCATATGAAACTATCATTCGATGCCACAAGACTTAAATCATAGCAGTCTTATCAAAATGGGAACCGCAGAAATAAAGAACAAACAATAAAAGGGCTACTGATCCAAAATACATTATAAAAAGGGGACTAGTAAAACTAAATGTGAATGTTATAAACATACAAACTGTAAAAATAACAATGAGTAATACCAGGTTATAAAAGAAAAAAAAAGTAGAAGAAACAGCTCATCATAAAAATCGAATTTAATATGTTCCGCTAAAATTAGTAAGATTCTAACAGAATCAACTTGCTGATGCTTTGAAATCAGACAACCCTTTCAAGTGGCTTTCACTAAGCCCCGCCCTTTTCTAACTAGGCACTCAGAAGAGATTCCAGCAATAATGCTTATTCCAATAATAATGTCTCTCAGGTTAAATTGATTTCCAAAGTGCAATCTTCAGAATATTACAGCGTCTCCCTGGATGGATCAGTTCCACTAGGGAAAAAAAGTCTCATATACACACACTTCTAAATCCAGTTCCAGGACTCTGCTAAGTAAGTTTAACAGCAGAACAGGACTCTCCAGCTCTGGAACGAGAAGATGGGGATCCTCAGGATGAGATGGCTAGCCAGAGTAGCAGAGATTGCGAGCAAGTGGAGAGGCAATGAAGATGCCAACATCAACCTTGGGCCTCCACACACTTAAGCCCACACAGGCAAACGTGCATACTTACAGGCACACGTGTCACATTAAATAAACATATAACAAAATAAAATAGAGCTTTCAAAGTTGGAATCTTAGTCAGAGCTATTTTTCGGTGTTTTTTAAATTAATTTTTGTTATCTTACAGTGTTTCTTCTATTTGTTCATAAAATAAGGAATAACTGAATTGTGTTTATCCTGGATGCCCACCCAATCAATAGGCTGATCTTTGTCTTAGGGATACCAATTTATGTCAGATTATGTCCTGCTCTTTTGAATAACTGCAAGTAAACAAAAAGCAAATATTTAATCTCTGACATTTATACTTGTTTTTAAAACATATTCCCTTGCCTACAGTAGCACCAATCACGTAGTAAAAACTGTGGCAAAACTCTTAATGATAAGGCTGCTGGTGACTACACAAAAGGACCTTTTATGGGGTGCCCTCGACCCTTATCTGCGCTCTCAATCTGAGGTACCAGTTCTCCTCTGCCAATCACAGTCTGAAAACGTTTGGTGAAACCATGCAAAACTATAAAACGGGCTACAAGTTCCACGCCACTCTCAGTAGCGTAATGAACTTCATGTCACCATTCTACCCACGTAGATTCCCTGTGCCCTGGGCACCTACCCTGCAGACACCACTCAGCCATAGTCATAGCCATGCAATCAGACCAACTGTCACTGAATCATTATTTAATAGTGGTCTTCAAGTTCAAGAGTGCCCAATCAGAATGCCGAACACTGGCTGGAATTAGTAGTATTTCACGGCTTGCTTCACACAGTTCCAATGGTTCTGAAAACGAACCAGCCATACAAACAGTTCTCTTGCAGGTCCATGATTCAGCAGACAGGATTTTAGCAGCTGAAAAGTGAAGTAGATCTTATCACAGAATTTACTGCAGAGACCTTGTGGTTCAAATCCAAGGGAACGAAATATAACTTTTTGTTTTGTTTCTCAAATCAAGCACCCTGACAGCTATGTGAACCACTTCATCTTAGCTCTCTATATTTCCAATGCACAGATAAAAAATTCAGTAAAAAGTTCAGCAAACTGAGAGACAAGTTAAATACCCAAAGTCAAAACAATCAAACAAAACGACTTTCTGAAACAGAAGCATTGGGGATGAATCAGTTCAAAAGCTCTGGGTTATTATCCACCCCCTTTTTATTGGATCATTTTTTTCTTCAGCTCTATATATACACAAAACATTATAAATGGCTCACTGTCCAGTTCAACAGTGTGCAGCCTCAGCTGTGGACAGTACTAAAGATACTGATCGCCCACTTTTAAGACTTAAAAGAACTGCTCACTATTGAGTTCAGAACTTACAGACATGAGAACAGCCATTTTAGCAAAAATGATTCCATGACTACCCCCATTTCTGCTATCCTCTACTATTCACCTTCCCAGCCAGGGGAAGTGAAGGACTAAGATAGACGAGGGAACCAGCTTCAATGTCTTCTCCCGGGCCAGGTCAGAGTACTGAGTTAGGAAGAGGGAGAGATTTGTGAGTGGGAGGCCACACCCTCTTTCCATTTCAAATCCAGCTGATCTAGGAAGTAGCCACAGTAAGAAGATAGGTGGAGCTCTGAAGTGAACACCCAGGACAATGTTTTTTCAGGGCTGAGCCCTGAATTCAGGCAGGCCTTGGAGTACATTAATCAAGTGCTATACTCCTGGACTGTGATTGAGCTTTTAAAATAAGGACAGTTAAATCAAACATAGCCTTTTAGGTCTAAAAGGTAAATGAAAAGAAAAATTAGATGGAGCTATTTAAAGGATACTGCCATCAACTGGGAAAACAAGGCTGATGAAGCAGAGTTTTGGCAAAAGTTAATGCTTGTATTAACTTGTCAAGTCCACTGATATGTATTTACTTACTACGATATGATTTAATAAATGTTGTTAAAAGGTATATAACATGTAGGCCAGTGGTCCTCAACCTGAAGGCTGCAAACCCTGTGTGGTTGGATGACTGCTGGAAAACACAGACATTTACAAGATGATTCCCAACAGCAGCAAAATTAGAGCTGGGAAGACGCAATTCTATGGTCAGGGTCAGCACACCATGAGGAACTGTAATGGAGGTCACAGCATCAGGAAGGCGGAGAACCACCCGTGTAGGACATTGTCCTAACCCCAATGACAATAGTGTCTAAGGAGGGAGCAGGTTTTAAAGTGTGGATTAAACTATGTTGCTTCTGTAATTTTTGTTGCGAACAATGTGGTGGCGTCCTTACTGTGCCTCAACTGTGCTTAAACTGGCTTCTTCCTGAGGAGATTTAACTCAAAAGCCAGAAGCTGACAAATGGGAAGGGAGCTGCCCTGGGAGGAGTCAAGGCGACAGAACTGGGCAGCCTGATACATGGGCTGTTTGCAGAAAGTGGAAAATCAAACTGTGCCACCTAAGTTTTCTCTGGTCTCTCTCTAAACTGTCCATGGCAAAACCAGGACACCATTACCCTTAGAAAGCTGAAATGATAAGAAGCAAGGTCTCCAACAACAGCCAGGGCTCCTGGCTGCAGACACCTATAGGAATGTCAGTGTCTGGAGGTAGAAGCCAGGCATGGGAAATGCTGGCTGTAAGAAACAACAAACCTATCTCAAAGAACTTCAGAACCTAAAGGATGCAGATGCAAGAATGGCTCTGACCCAACCCAGTTGCAAGGTCTAATGAATAAAATTCTCATTAGAAACAAAGACTGCTCAGAAATCTTAAAATTACAGTTTGTTGTAGACAAACCTATGCATGCTGCTTCTCAGAATCAGGAAAATGTAGGGAGCTACATGTATGCTTGTCAGGTGTTCCACCTAGAAGCTGTGTCTACGGCAACCGCTCACTGTAAGGCAGAGAGTAACCAAACTTTTGGTAGGGCACTTATTTCTGTCTTCAGAACTCTGTATCATAACTTCAGAGACATGCCCCATTTTGAACATAGTATTTCCTAGCTTTCTCGTCCATCAATGTCACAAGTTTTGCTTCCAAATGATAAGACGTGATAGAGTTGAGAACCTGAGATTATTTAATCCAACCTCATTCACAAACAAGGAAGCACAGGCCTAAAAAAAAGATCTGATAACTTGTCTATGTTCTTTGAGAAGTTATTGTTAGGATCAACCCACCCACTCATGGTGGTCACACTGCCATGGCATCTCAAGGACTCTTTACACTGTGAGATTTGGGGCAGCATAAACCTTAAAAAGAATGAACAATGAATTCATAAGCAGTTTCAACATAAGAGACATTTGGATAGCTTCTGACGCTGTAATTCTGAAGGAAAACGTCAGACCCAGTGGGGCTCAATGTATGTTCAGGAACGAAGGATCCGTATGTTTGTACGTATCTCTGAGATATTAATTATGTCGCTTTCTCATTTGGTAGCCCCACATATTATATCATCACCCATTCAGGGGCTGATCAATAGCAAGTGTCTTCAAGTAGGAGACTTAGTTTCATTTTTAAAAACTCTTTACTCGGACATTTCAAGTACTGTTCATTCCTGGTCTCAACTTTAAAGGGATTCTTAATTCAGCCAGTTAACTTTACAAAATTACAGCCTCCACAACCTTTAAAGTTTTCTCTAATTTCAAAAACAGGAAGACGGGGTTCTAATGAAGAGACAAAGTGGGCGAAGCAAGGAAAGATGTATTTAAAGGGACATGCTGAATCTAGATTTCCAAAGTCCAGTTTCTTCAAACTCCATAGCCACAAGACAGTGAGTGATGGACACTCCTTCCTTCAAGGCTTCAAAATGCATAGTACTGCGGGGTTATGGATCAATTCTACGTGCTTTGTGCTTTTCCCTACTGTTGAAACTGAAGTGCTCCTATGCGCACCCTTCAAGCACCTATAAACATATGAAGACAAGCTTGATAAAACCGTGAATCCTACAGAAAGCCAATAACGCTGGGAAAACGACCATATGTATTACACCAAAATACAGATGCAGCATTTCCACTTCTTAAGGATGAGTAACATGCCATTATAAGGTCTTTCAAGAGTAACCTACAGCCGCTGCCATGGTCGCAGAGAAGGAACACAAAGTTCAATGCAAGTAAGTGAGAAAAGTTTCCAGGTTGGGCCTCAAGAAAACACACGGTGCACACAAAACTCACTTAAGTTCCCAGATGAGGGAAGCGCTTTCGATTACAAAGTACCATTTGTTTTGCTTTAGTTTGGATTTTTTTAAAAGTTAGGAAATGGGTCCTCGCAGCTGGCAAGCACCAAGTAAAGGGAGTGTGGCCAAAGCCAGGGCCGAGCAGAGACACGGCGTTCTGGAAGTCTAACTCCACGGACGTCACAACTGGTTGGAGGAGGCAAAGGAGAGGAGGAAGGATCCCAAACGGAACCGGGACAAGTCGGTGGCGCCCGTCCCGCGTGGGGGGAGACCAGGAGAGGCCACCACGTAGCCGCTGCGAGTCTTCGGGCGGCTCGC
>LOJH01062279.1:0-10881 GCA_001685095.1 Ellobius talpinus
CCCTTTTAAGATGGTAGAGTCTGCTACTCGGCAGATGTGGCACGCTAGAAGACATTTAGCATGAAGACAAAAAATTTTCAAACTAGTTCAAGAGTAATTGAAAATGGAATTCTGAGATAAGGTAGGGTGTATCTTTATCTCCACATAAACACATCAACACTCATTTTAAGCCTGCCAGCTCTCTATCTGTGAGGAAACTCTCAATATTGCTCTTTGTACACTGGGCAGATCATTGAGTTTTCTCTCAAAAACTAATAGTGCCATCATTTGCAACAAGAAATTCTTCTTTGTCTGATGAAATAGTGTCCTCTCAGAGTTTCTGCCTTATATTTCAGGAAATAGAGGGATTCAGTTCAGTCTACAGATTAATGCCAGAAAAGCATCTCAGGTTTGAAACAATAACATCACAAATTCTTGATGCTGTAATGAATATTAGAGAGCATTGGGTGCAATTCTACTATTTTATAGGTAAAGCGGCTGAACTCTTAAAAATCATTAATGCCCAAGCTGCCCATTATCTTTATTTCTAAAATTGATTGATATTTTTTAAACAAGAAAGACTCCACAATTTTAGAGACAAAAAAACACATTGGGTAGGAGCATTTCTTTAGTTCCAGCCTGATTTTTAGATTAGAAATGTGCTTATATGTTCTTTAGTTAAGATGCGATACTCAGTGTGATTCTAGTCTTTGTGAAAGCAAAGTTTAATGATGTGGGGGGAAATACACAATTCTCCATCCCATAGCCAAAACTGTATCACCATAAAGAACTTAGTTGGATACACAGACAAGAACCATTATCTCATCACTGATTCAGATATTCAATTAGATGAGTGTGGTAGTTTGAATAGGAATGGTCCCCATAGACTCGTGTGTTTGAGTTGTCTTCTAGCGTGCCACATCTGCCGAGTAGCAGACTCTACCATCTTAAAAGGGTTCACACAAGTACATTCAGGGAAAACTAAGTGGAATTAGGGAGTGCAAGCCTGAGGTACTACCCTGGCAGTGGTAAGAATTTTCCTCAAAAAAGAGTGACAACATTAGAAGATGTAGTCTTGTTGGAGTAGTTGTGGCTTGGATGGAGGAAGCATGTCACTAGCAGGTGGGCTTTGAAGTCTCAAAAACTCAATACACACCAGCTATGGCATGTTTTTCCTGCTGCCTGCTGATCTAGATGTAGAACTCTCCGCTCCTTCTCCAGCATGGTGTCTCCTTCCATGCCACCATGTTTCCTGCCAAGATTAACCTTCTGAAACTGTAAGCCAGCCCCAATTTGAATTTTCTTTATAAGAGTTGCTGCGATCATGGTGTCTCTTCACAGTACTAGAATCCCTAACTAAGACAAGAAGGTAGTACCAGGAATGGAGTTTTACTGTGACAGACCTGACCATGTTTTGAGGAAAATTGTTGGGGGAGGGGGAGTTCTTGAGGAGCTTGAAAGATAAGAATGTTGATGACAGTGCAGAAGATGGAGACCTGGCTTGTGACATTTCAGAGGGAAGTTTAAAGACTCTGTCAGGACCATTTGTTATTTTAAATTGAGATTCTGCCATCTGGTCAGCTAAAGGTCTTCATCTCCAGCCACAATTAACAAGAGACCAGCACCATTGAAGTGAAACCTTTGTGTTTCTGTGACAATTGATGCTGGTCCGCTGCAGCTAATAAATTAGCAGTGACTAAGAAGGGACCAGCATCACTGACATGAAATCTTCTGAAAAATACTTCCTAGGAGCACAGAGGAGCTGTGTTCCTGAGGTGACCACAGTTGCAGCCCATGTTGGCAGCCATATTTGGTAGTGTAAGAGTCACCCAGGTGGTACTGGTTTGGAAGGTATGAAGGGGCCATGGAAAGCAACTAAAGCTTGGTACTGTGAGAGATCAGGAGAGGCCTTTGGTGAAGGTGCAACTCAGTAACTGTTGAAGGCCCAGGACTTGAGGGGTCATTCAAATAAATTGAGGCTTGACACCAGGGGGAAAGTCTATGAGAGGCTCTTGGTGAAAGCACAGCCCAGTTGTAGCAGAAGACCCAGAGTTTTGGAGATGCCAGACCATGGGATGACCACCAAGAACAGTAGCATCAATGGAGTGGAGCCAGCTGGAGCCTAGACGACAAGCTGTGAGCACTACAGAGGACAAAGTCAGAAAAGTGACTTAAGCACTTTGAAGATCATGAGTGGATCCCAGACACTGGAAGGTTGGAGTTTCATTTGACTTTGATTTGACTGTGTCTATGCCCTGATTTTTCCCTCTTGAAGTAAGAACATATTTGGTTTAGTTTTTATTTTATGCAAGCTCACAATTGAGACTCTTTGAATTTTAAGACTTTAGATTTTAAAATAAATTGCTTATTTTAAAGAGACTGAAATTTTAATTTGTTTCAATTTGTAAAGACTTGGACTTAAGTTATTTATGTTTTTCATGTAGGCTCTAGAGGATGAACAAGAAAGAAAGGATTGTAGCTTAAAACTGATGTGTGTATGTGTCAAGTTGACAAGAAGTCAGCTGTACTGGCTGTTTCTGTGTCAACCTGATACAAACTAGAGTCATCGGAGAAAAAGGAGCCTCCGTTGAAGAAATGTCCCCATGAGATCCAACTGTAAGGCATGTTCTTAATCAGTGATAAATGGAGGCAGGTCCAGCTCATTGTGGATGGTGCCATCCCTTGGATGGTGGTCCTGGGTGCTAATCCTTTCCTCCCCTATTTGCTTTTTGGTCATGGTTTTTCAATGCAGCAATAGAAACACAAACTAAGACAATAGGTATTAGTTTTTCACTTTACAGATAGAGAAATGAAACCCTAAAGTTCAAAGGTTTACAAAACATTCACACAGCAAATAAAGTAGTAGGCATGAGAAATAAAGTTCACAAGAAATAAACAATTCTTAGGGAAGTTGCTTGGCCATAAGATTAACAGGAATTGTTGAAATTGACTGTGGAAACAAGGATAGCAACCTACTGAATGAATAGAAGCACAAGAAACTGTACAATTTAAAGAAAGAAGTTAGTGGGGCAATTGCTTCAACTGTCCCAAAACCCTCAATATATCACAAAAGCTTTCCTGCTGTTCAGCATACATGAAGAACAAGACTGAAGCCGTAAGAATTGTCCAGAATGTCTGCATCTAAACGTGATGTAAAGCACAAAGAATAGGAAAGACTACATAAGGAAAACAGCACAAATATCCATTGACCCAAGTAGCATGCTTTTGTGAGTGCCACAGACTGCCAGGATCAATTCTGGGGAAGGCAGATTATTGGGCAGCACTAAATTCCAGGATCTCTAGAGCCTCTGCTAACTCAAGAAGGTTCCAGAGCTAGGCATAGTTAAACATATCTATAATCCCAGCACTGGTTAAGTTTAATTCACACTTTGAGACCAGTAGGGGCTATGGTAAGACCCAATTTTCATAAGTTAAAAAAGGATGCAAGATTATTATTACTACCCTCTCAAAATGCCAATGTTTAAATACTGACTGTGGGTCCCAGAATAGGTAAAAGAGTCCAAAATGATTTAAAAGGAAATGGCTATCTATAGGGAGTTAGTGTTCTAAAGCTGAATACTGAACTTCAGTTTCTTTGGGATAAGGGCAGGTAAACATATAAACAACAAAGGCAATGAGAAAAAGAAAGAGAAAATCGTGCTACAAATGATTAGCACTATTAATACAAGTGGTCTTAAGACACTGGGCAAATCATTACAGATGACAGTGAGATCCCTCAGGAATAACCCTACTGGCCAATTAAAGTGGGGAAACAGATATTAAAGCAAACAGGAAGTAAGGAAAATACAAGTCAACATTCTTAATTATATTTGGAAGCAGTGATGTAGTGATATCTTTATTGTGGGAAACATTATGGGGCTATTATGAAACCAGGAACTGTGGAAATTCTCCAGAATCCATGAGGATGACGGCAGCAAAGACCCTTATCAATAGTGAAGAGGGTCCCTGAACTGGCCTTGCCCTGTAATCAGATAGTTGACTACACTAATTGTCCTCATAGAACCTTCATCCAGCAAGCAACGGAAGCAGATGCAGAGATCCACAGCTAAGCAGTGGACCGAGCTTCCAGAGAGCAGTTAAAGAGAGGAAAGAGCAATAATATGAGCAAAGGGGTCAAGATGATGATGGGGATACCCACAGAGCAGCTGACCTGAGCTAGTGAGAGCTCACTGACTCCAGACTGATAACAGGGGAACCTGCATAGGACCACACTAGGCCCTCTGAATGTAGATGACAGTTGTATGGCTTGGGCAGTCTGTGGGGCCAGGATTTATCCCTAGTGCTTGAACTGGCCTTTTGGAGCCCCTTCTTTTTGGAGGGATACCTTGATCAGCCTAAATAGAAAGGTGAGGGCCTTGGTCCTGCCTCAAAGTGATGTGCCAGACTTTGTTGACTCCTCATGGAAAACCTCATTCTCTCTGAGGAGTGTATAGGGGTGAGGTGGGGGGAGCAGGTGGGGGGAGCAGGACGAGGAGAGGGAGTGGGAACTGCGATGGGAATGTAAATTGAGAAAAAAATTGTTTTAAAAAAATTTTAAGTCAAGTCTCAAGTTAGTGATATGGATTAAATCACTTCATGAAAATGGGTCTATGATTAACACTGAGGAGAAAAAGAAGAGAGACAGCGGGGAAAACTTCCAACCTCCAGAAGACAGCAATGCAAATGAACATCCAGGGGCCAAGAAAACCTCCTGGTGGTGTCTCCTCCTATGCCAGTAGGAGGGAGGTGGGTTCTGTCTCCCAGAAAGAGAAGAGGGTATCAGCAGATACCAGATTTTGGTTCAAACCTAGCAAGAGGGAGAGGCGGCCTTCAGTGCAGGCCACACAGTGACTTTGCCAGATGCACAATGTGTACTTGGCACTCGGGGAGAAAGAGATGGTTCCTAGAGTCTTTTGGTATCTCCTTATTCTTCCATTCATTCTAAGCATCCCTTGGACACTTATGCCAGGAGCATGTATGAAGACACTAGGAACACTGTATTCAGTTCTATGGTTCACAGTCGCCCAAAGTCTTTTTTGTGAATGTGTAAAAGGCTAGATAATCTTTATAACATCACATTTAAAGATGAACTAATCGGCCTCTCAATTATAAATTAGGAAACAAAGACATAACTAATTAGAGTCAAAGCCACAGCTAGAGGCCAGGTTTCTGGGCTACTAGCCCAGAACTTTTAGATTAAATTATGCCATGTCACTGTATCTCCAGGCTGAACTTAGAGGGGATGGCAAGAGCGGGGGAGGGAGTGGGTGTATTGCGCCTCCCAATTCTGGGAAATCTCTACAACTCTTGCTAAACAATTGCCTTCCGAGCGAGCTCTGCTTTTTCTCTAAGCTGTTTCACTTAGGCGAAGAATGGACTGATTTCACATTGCTTTTTTTTATTTTAATCATCTTCCATTCCTATCGTATAATGAGAAATTACTACTCAATGGATAGTGAATGTATGCATAAATAGCAATTTAAGAATATGACCAATTCTGGACATTCTTTCCATTTCTCTACTGTTTCTGATGTGATGGTTTTGTTGTTGTAATTGTTGTTGTTTTGTTTTTTGTTGCACAATAGTTATTTAATAAAAATTTTCTTAATTATAAATTTACTTTCAATAAAAAAGTAATCTGTAACTTAAAAATTTAAAACTTAGCTTGTGGAAAAATTATACTAATGTATTAAATTTTACTTTACAGAATTGTTTTTTATGACTTTTAGGTTTCATAAATATTTAAGGCCCATATGGTGTATATGCAGTACATGTTTCTGAATCATCACTATTGGAATTAATATCTAGGCATAGCACATGCTGACATTTCTATAGTTTCAAGTACATACTGTGCCTGACTTTCTCCACCATGGGGCAGCTGTTGAAGAGTAATGGCAAACTACCTGACATATTTTATACTATACACCATATCAGGAAGAAATAATTTAAGACTTAAAGTTGATCTCTGAAAACTCTCACTTCTCCTTACACAGGACCCACACATGGTCAGAAATTTATTTTCTATTGCTTTTTTTAGTTAGGGTACAAAAATCACATGTTTTATGCTGACATTTTTAACCATACATTTCATCACATTTTGCTAATATTTGCCCCATTTCTGTTATTTAGTCCTCTTCTTCTTCTTCCCACTCTGATCTGTATAATTTTCTTTCTATTTTCATGTTATAGAAATACATTTATTTTCAAATCTAGAATTTTGCATGAGAAGGAAAAGCTATATTTATCTTGTGGATGGGTAGTAGATATAGCTAAGGGCAAATCGCTGCAAAGGCCATATGCTAAATGCAAGAAAGCAATCTTCCTACAGGGCCCTGAGCAGGAGGTGGCAAATGCGGGCCAGAGGCAGATATAGAAGTGACTGCCCTTAGAAGTAGAAGCACTTGCCCTGCCTCTACCTACTGTGTTCCTCTCACCATTACAGGCA
Organism: Ellobius talpinus; assembly: GCA_001685095.1. Taxonomy (NCBI): domain Eukaryota; kingdom Metazoa; phylum Chordata; class Mammalia; order Rodentia; family Cricetidae; genus Ellobius; species Ellobius talpinus. Next base: position 6,425 of record LOJH01062279.1, read on the forward strand.
CACATCAAATGCCAAAAATCTGACCTTCACAAAATTCTCTACAGTAATCACTACACAAGTTACAGCTTCAAGACTTTCCTCCATGGCTTCTATAAGACACAGACAACAGACGGCATAACCCAGAAACCCATAGTTTAAATCTAAGCATCACAGGTGCTGGACAACTTCTGGCATCTGGGTAATTTTCGTAATACTTGAAATTGAAGAGCATGGTGGCAGAGTGCCTCTTACTGACTGAGTGAATAGACAACATCCTTAGAGGGAACAAAGGTTTAAGACCTTCATGCTCTTAGTAGTTAATTTCACTGCTGTGTCCTTAAGAAAGCTCATCCCTCAAGGATTCAAATGGTGATCAATGCAATCTTTTCAAAGCCACCAAGCATTAATTCTATCATGCTGATAATTGTATAGAGCTTGCTCACTATCCTAACATATTTATGACTTGACTTAGAGTTTTAGTGTTTCTATTCAGTTACACATGACTGTTTTTCTGAGTCTAAACTGTCTTCTACGTCTCTGTATTCTTGCTCTATTTTAATCTCTATTTAAATTAAATTAATTTAATATTTAATTATTATAATCTATTGTCTGATTCATCTGTCTAACACATCTGTCTCTTTCCCACTCTACCCTGGTTCCTTCCTCGAGGTTCTCTGTTTAAGAACAAGACAACAATTCTAGCCTACTTATCTTCAAGTGTGTCTCTTAGTCAGCAAGCCTTCTAAAAGATTAAATGCTTCCACTGCCTTTAGGTCTCCCAGCCTGTCAGTAGAGCCCTAAACTCTGTCTAGTCCACCTGAAGTCTGCTAGCAAGAAAGACCTAGATCAAACTTCAGTGTCCATGCCTTTGAAGCTGCATTCTCTGGGCTCAGGGAGCAGTGGGCTTCAGGGGAACAATCTACAAGCCCCTTAGCAAGCCTGGCCTTCAGAGCTCCTGAAGATTTGTATTTGGCCCATGTTCTGTGTTCCCTGATTTGAGTCACGCCCTCCTGATGAAACCACCAGAAGTATTTTGTTTCTTCTCTATCTTGTTTCCTTAATAGTTTGCCTGTTTAACTTGGAGCTGCTTCAGAGATGCTTCTGAGATCTTTCACTTCCTAACTTCTCTTGTATTCTTAAACTATAGGTTGACCTTCATTTCCTTTCTTTAACCTTTAATTTTATAGTCTTACAAGTCCTTCTTCAGACCTAAAAGTCAAAGAGCCTTGGCACTCTTCCCCCAACTTTGTCCTCTTCCGCAGGCATCTTCCACAACTTTCTACTTTCACAGTGGCCCCACTATGGAGTTTATAATTTAAATTGTACCTACAAGAAACATTGCCCAGCTGCTTCACTTCAAGAATTTGGCAATTTTTTAGGCCCCACACTGAAATTTCAGCAATTCTTCCTAGGTCCTTCTCAGAATCAGGGACTTTGGAAAATATACTTTGTAATATATAAAACAAAACAATTTTTTAAATTTTTGGTTAGATGCCAGTTTCATGATCTTGGTTAAAATATATACCCTAACCATAAAGGGTTTGTTCAAGATTATATGACACATGGTAGGCACTAGAAAAAAATGATAGCTATTTCTGTTAAAGAAAAACTATTTCTTAGATAAGGGTATTCAATATGCATCCATAGGAAGTCCAGCAGGGAAAAAATAACAAGAATTTAAAACGATTTCTTCATATTGGCCTCCAGACCCAAACACCTTACTCAAAATGTGATCTGCTTTCTTACTCGCTCTCATAAACCACATCTATCTGTACATGGAGAGGCAAGGAGAATTGCTTCCTTCCTAAAAGATGAGAAATACAGAGAGGACTACTCTCTGTGATTATCATTGTCTCTCCTTCTAAGCATTCTCTGTCTCTGTAAACATGGTGCTACCATTATTCTGCATGGAGCAAAGATTTAGCTCTTCCAGGGTCAAATGAAAGCTATTTCGTTAACTCGGAAATACATTACTTTTAAACCAAATTCTTGCCATGTTGATGAGACACTGAGCTTACAAAGGTAGCTGCAAATATGCTACCATGCTCCAGCACTGGCTACCACAGAGAGTGCCACTGGCTAAGTTTATGAATAAGATGAATACTATGAATCAATAAAACAAGAAAGAAAGACAAACATATTCAACTTCTCTAACAATCTTGCTTGATTCTACTAAGTTCAAGCTCCCAAACTTGATTTACTCCCATGAGTAGCAGAGTAGCACTAAGGTGAAAATGGTAAACAGATTCACTTCTGAAAAGATGGTTTTAGCAGTCTTGAGAATTGTTGGGTGGACAGTAAGTATCAGAGTTTTCATACAGCTATTGTAAGATGTGCACCTGATACTGAATTTTATAGCTGATACCTGCTGGCTGTCTTCTCTTATATGTGTGTGCATATATATATACATATATATGCATATATGTTACATATACACACAACTTTTGGCAAATATATATTGAAATCCTCTCCTCATGACTCCTTCATTCAAGTGTTCCTTCATTCACCATCATTAGTAACAATATATTATAATTCAGAAGCTATGCAAAAGTGATGGAAGAAATACAAAAATAAGAAAGATTCTGTCTTTCTCCTACAACAAGACTATAAATACCACCTGAAAAAAGCTGGGATTTAGTGAATACAGAAATCTCCCAGGTAAGGTGCCTAAGAAAACCTTTTAGTACCCCATTGTGAACTGAAGGAAGATCACCTTCGGGTAACTAAGTTAAGCGGACAGGATAAAAAGCAAACTTGACATAAGCAGAAACAAATATTCTCAGTTGATGTCAAGATGTTTAAACTTTACAACAGCTGGAGGTTGGAGGGCATATGATGAAAATATTTCCTGCTTTTGACTGTCTACACTTCCTAGTTTTCCTGTCACAGGCAAATATTGGTTCTCCGATAAGAATGACAATTAGGATTGCATTTTAGTTTTTAATTGAAGAAGGACAAAGGAAACAAAATAACAACAAAGAAGGTAAGACAGAATAAGGCTGATATTTTTAAAACACATAGTAATATAGTTTTATCAGAAACAGTTGTTAATTTATCCCTAAGCTCGTTATAAACCAATTGAAAGCAGAAAATCACAGTGTCATTGTACACAGGAATTATAAACAGGAAGACCAGAGTAGTAGTTGGATAATTGTAAATGGGAATAAAAAGAAGGGAACTCTAAAGACACACAGGTAAATTTTTGCAAGTGGCTGCAAAGGTTCTTGGATGCACTCTGAGTGTAACAGAAACATTTGTGTCTCTGCACAGCCGAGTGATGTGATGTGCAGATTAGATATCAGGACATCTGACCACTCATTCTGGAATCTCTGGGGAAGACAGGCTATAGATGTGGAAGAACCAGCACTTAGGAGATCAATCTGAAGACTACTCCAGAAGATCAGGAGAGAGATATTGGTGGCTCATGCCGTGACAGTGGCATGGAATAACAGAAAGCTGACCAGAAGGGGATGTTTTTGAAGGTGTAGCTGTTTTGAGTTTGCAGAAAGAAAAGAGAAAAAAAACACGAGGAAGGAGAACATGAGCAATGAGAAATTAATTATAGAGGGGAAGTAAGAACAAAAGGAGTAAAGGGTAATATCCAATTATTTTCAAGATAAGCAAGCAAACTGGTAAAGAGCTGTGAAGAATAATCTGAAATTGAAACCTCTGGCCCTTTTCTAATGTCAAGTGGCCAAAGAGGTTACCTATCAGAAGTTGTAAAGCAGCAAAACAAGCCATTTTGATTTTTGTTATAAGAATGAAAAGTACCTATTTTAATGAGCTGTTTAAATGCTATTATGGCAAAGCGAGTGATGGTACCGTTGTGAGCGTGCTTTATAGCAGGCATTGCTCTGCGTGTTCTATGTCACATGCTGTATGATGTCACATGCTTGCAAATGCTTTATAACATAGACATTATCATCACAGTACAGGAAAGGAAATTCAGATCAGACTGTCTACAAAATTCACTCATACACAGAAAATGAACATTTAGTGGAGGAATTGGAAGCCAGATCTTTCTGACTCTCTAATCTGAGCTGCTGAATGAATACTCAAGCCTACTTCAAAATGGCAACCTGAGAGAGGAGAGCCTAGCTTCAAATCAACAAAGACACAAAGCTCAGAGCTATTGAAATTCTGAACTAGGAATCTGATATTACAACATAGACCTTGTCCTTTCTCAAAAATAGATATTCTTAAGACAGAAGAAATGAAAATTTAACAATGAAAATTTTATCTATTACTTATTATTGGGAAAGATGCCAGGTTCAAAAAGAAAAAAAGAGTCTTCTATCTTTTCTACAGATCCCAGGTCATAGCCTAGGTATAGTAAGGAGGCCGCTTGTTGATTTCCACTTAGCCCCTAAATGATCACACAGAAACTGTATTAATTAAATCACTGCTTGACCCATTAGCTTAGTTTCTTATTAGCTAACTCTTACATATTAATTTAACCCATTTCTAGTAATCTGTGT
>LOJH01062280.1:0-10881 GCA_001685095.1 Ellobius talpinus
AAATCCAGAGCCTTCTGTAAAAGACCATACTGTTCTGGATGATGGAATAAACATTGATGATAAATCAAAGTTCTGAAAGGAAATAGGAAACATACATTATGGCAGACTTTTATAAATGATCAAAGACCAAAGCTATAAGTGCATATCAATCGTATTATAATTGTTGGATTGATAGACACAGGTGGAGACTTGGAACTTAACCATTATTTTATTTTCACAAGATCCCATAGAAAGAATATCACCTCCATGACAACTGGAAGTAATTCTAGAAGATGACATCCCCTCTCCCAACAAAGTTTGTCCTCAGGGTTAGGTACATCATTTATGGGTTGATTATAATTGGTATAGGGTTGAGATTTGGGGGGAAAATTTTGTAGGCTCAGGGATCTCTTTTAAAAAGGGAGGGACTATATAGGAGTTTACTCACACTAATAATAATAGTGAGTAATAGAGTGAGTAATTGTGAGCTATTAATCATAGTCAATTTACATTGCATAGACTCTTGTATATTGATACAAACTTATATTTAATATGTTCCTATTTTCATCTACAATATTTGTATATCTAGGCAAAGTTACTTTGTCATATTGTATGCATCCATGCTTCTAATGCTGTTTAAAACATTTTTGTTTATTGATACAATTTTAGGATATATTTATCATATTGCAATGTACATACCTACTTCTGATATTTATACACTGTTTACATTTTGAGGTCATTATCATCATTTGCTGCACAGTTGCTTATTGTATAATATTCTAATATGAAGTCTTAGTCTTTAATTTACATAGGTATTAGAAATATAGATCAGTAGTCATCTATGTTTGTCATACTATACATATGTTATAGATAGACTAAAAAATTTCTTTAGATACATAGAGATTATATTTTACAATGATCAGTAATCTTTAACCACTTCCAGGATCTGTAGAACATGGCATTTAAATAACTTAGGGCTCTGTTGACATGAGAGAAAATTGCTTCTAACAGCACCAATCTATTCCCAAGACAATGTTGAGCACCGAAGACAATCCACTTGGAGTTTGTTTTCTTCTTGGCACAATTGGCCTTTGGGCAAGGAACTTCCCATACCTCAACCACTAAAAAAGTACATCGTTTCCAGAAATAGATAAGAACACAAGGAAAAAGACTGTCAAATCTTGCCAACACAAGGCAAGATGGAATTGAAAAATATCCTGCCTCTGAAAATGGTCTGTCAGTTATGCTAGGCCTTAGCCAAAGTTGGTTNTTGGAGTTTGTTTTCTTCTTGGCACAATTGGCCTTTGGGCAAGGAACTTCCCATACCTCAACCACTAAAAAAGTACATCGTTTCCAGAAATAGATAAGAACACAAGGAAAAAGACTGTCAAATCTTGCCAACACAAGGCAAGATGGAATTGAAAAATATCCTGCCTCTGAAAATGGTCTGTCAGTTATGCTAGGCCTTAGCCAAAGTTGGTTGCTTCAACATTGCAAATGAGATTTTGTGTGATTGCCCAGGTAGCCAGTTGTCTCTGTCATTTGTTGTATATTTTTGGAAGTTGCTTGATTGCACTTCCTGCCTACTCGAGTAATATTATTTCCCTTCTCTATTCTTCAATGTTGTTGAACACTAGAGAATTCTAGTTACTTTCCACTCATGACTTGGCCAAGTTATTTACTATACAAGACTTAAACTCATTAGGATAAGATAATTATTGAAACATTTATCACATGTTTCTTGCTTGATATATTTGCTCTTAGAGTATATAATTTTGTATTAGGCTTAGAAATCTCCTTTTTAAACAAAAGGGGGAGGTGTTATAGGAAGTCCTACCTCCAGTAGCAATTAAGTTACCCACCCAGTTGGGTGTGGGCTCCTATAGTACTAATGCCTATGTAAAGCTTGTGTCTGGTCTTTTTTCCTGCTGTGGGATTCAGTTGCTCTTCTCCATTCCAGCAGAGGATTGTGACTTGTGAGTCAACCCATAAATAAATAATCCTTTATTATTCTCAATTTTGAGCTAGTGTGGGATTTCTTTTAAGTGTCCTTCTTAATTTAACCATTAAAGTGATACAAATTACATGATATAGACAGTTTTTTTATCTTTTTTTATTTTTATTACTTTTCCATTCAAAAATTTACACTTTCTCCCCTCTTCACATTCCCCTCCCCCTCTCCCACCCCACTTCTCCCTCTCCCCTCCTTAAGAGGGGCAAGGAACCCTGCCCTGTGGTAAGTCCAAGGCCCTTCCCCTTACATCCAGGCCTAGGAAGCTGTGCACCCAAAGAGACTAGGGTCCCAAAAAGCCAGTCCATGCAGTAGAAACAAGTCCCAGTGCCTTTATCAATGACTTCCCCATCAGCCCCCATTGTCAGCCACAATCAGAGAGTCTGGTTTGATCACATGCTCATTCAGTCCAGGTCCAGCTGGATTTGGTGAGCCCCCTTTAGAACAGGCACACTGCCTTAGTGGGTGGACCAACCACTCACGGTCCTGACTTCCTTGCTTGTCTTCTCCCTCTCTCTGCTTTTCAAAGGGACCTTGGGAGATCAGTCCATTGCTCTGATGAGGGTCTCTGTCTCTATCTCCANGCCCCCATTGTCAGCCACAATCAGAGAGTCTGGTTTGATCACATGCTCATTCAGTCCAGGTCCAGCTGGATTTGGTGAGCCCCCTTTAGAACAGGCACACTGCCTTAGTGGGTGGACCAACCACTCACGGTCCTGACTTCCTTGCTTGTCTTCTCCCTCTCTCTGCTTTTCAAAGGGACCTTGGGAGATCAGTCCATTGCTCTGATGAGGGTCTCTGTCTCTATCTCCATCCATCACCAGATGAAGATTCTATGGTGATATTCGAGATAATCATCAGTGTGATAGTGGGGTAGACAGTTTTCCATCAGTTATTGTTGCCTGAGATTTCTGTCCCACCAGGTCCCAGAGTTGTTCATTTCCAAGGAAACACACAGAGGTCTACATTAATTTAAACTAGTTGGCCTAGTAGCTTAGGCTTTCTTATTAACTAATTCTTACATCTTACAGTAACCCATAATTCTTTTCTGTGTTAGACACATACCTTAGTACCATTATCAGTAAGGCATTCTCATTTTGGTTCCTCTGCATCTGGGTGATGACTACAGACTCTCTCCTTGCTCTTTCCAAAATTCCTTTATTGTCACTGTTCCAGCTCTACTTTCTGCCTCCCCCCATACTTCTTGCCTGAATACTGTCCAATCAGCATTTTATTTAAAAAGTACAAGAAATTACAATATTAGAATATGACTGTTGTAAATTTTTGACAGCTAGCATAAATATTAACTAGACAAAAATTTCCATGGACTTGTATTGAACCTCCATCTATCCTACCTTATCATCTCTAGAGGTAAGGTTAAATGTATGTGCCTTAAACCTAGAAACAGCAAGATTTTATCATAATAAGCTAAATATCAAGCATTGCTTCAGGAAGAATTGCCATGGTCTTACCTTTTATATAAATTAATTACAAAAATGCCAACTGATATTTTTAAACAGAGATATAATACCAATCACATTTAAGTGAAAAATAAAGGTATTACAATATAAAGAAAAAGTAATAATTTGCTTTAATGTCCCAAAGAATATGTGAAGAGTGAAAGTGATTCATCAGAGAGAAGAGATACATTTCATGTCATTTGGGAAAGTGGCGAACAGATCTAATCAGAAAATTCTCAATAGTATAGGTGGATGTTTCTTTTCTGCCCATCAATTCTGAGTAAGCACACTAAGACTTATATTAATTACAAATGCTCCCCCAGGAACTCATACTAATTGCTAGCTAACTCTTACACTTAAATTAACCCATAATTCATATGTGTGTTTAGTCACAAGTGTAGTAACTTTTCCTAGTATAGCATTCTTGATTTTCTGTGTTTGATGGCAACTCTTTACCCTGCCCTTCTTATTCCCAGAATTCCTGTATTCTGGCTTTTGCACTCAATCTCCTTCTGTGCATATAGAAGCCAATCGGCTTTTTATTAGCCTATGAGACTAAGACATATTTATAGTGAACAAAATGATTTTTCCATACCACAATAGAATTAACTCAAATGGCTTAGAAACACTTAAATAAATGTTCAAAATTCTTAACAATTTTGGAAAAGCAAAACAAAACTACATTGTGTTTTGATCTAACTCTTGTCAGAATGCTAAGATCAAAAACCCCAACAGACAGCTCATGACAATTGTATGGAATAAGGGGACTATTATCCATTACTGGTGTGTGTGAAAATTCATGGAACCATCATGAAAATCAATATGGTTGTTCCTAAGAAAGATGGGAATTTATTTTCCTCAAGATTGAACCATACCCTTTGGGAAATAAACACAAATAACACTTTACCCTAACACAAAGACACTTTTTCAATCATATGTATTGCTTCTCTATTTACAGTAGCAAGAAACTGAAAAAAATAACCTAGATGTTCATCAACAGAACGTAAAAATACAATGCACATACAAAAATTTGAATAATGAAATAATTAAATTCATATTTATATAAATAAACTATAGATAAGTTCTTCTGAATGAGGTAACAGACTCTGAAAAACAAACACACTATATGTTTGTTTATGTTTCATATAGATGGATATTAGCTTTTAAGGTATGGATAAGCAAACAATCTGTAGACCCATGGACATAAGATATAGAGCAATAGATTGGAGGTGAGCCCTAAATCTGCCAGGGAAGGTTAAATTGAATAGATAGTTAGAGATGTAAAAGAAGGAAGTCCTGGACTGGGAGGATCAAGCAGGGAGTTGGGGGGAATATGGGATTGAAAGAAGGAATATGAGGAGGGACAGTGACAATCAATGGCTTTTTCAGGGCTAGTATGGAAGTTTTATACAGTAGAATCTTTCATATATATATATGTGTGTGTGTATGTATTGTATGTATATATGAAGGAAATCTAAATGAACTCACCAAATAACAGGGGAGACAGAGACTCAACCTGACATCTCTTGTCTTTAAATTAAGGTTTAATACCAGGAATGTGTTACATCTAATTGGGTTTTTGGACAGAGGAATCTCACCAGAAATTCCAAATAACCCAGTCTATTGACATGATTATATGTTTCTTTCCACAAACTAACAACATGACCCATTGCTGAAAACACTACCATGTAACTGATTTAACATGGAGAAGTCTATAATACATAGAGCCTTTACCCCTTCTGGCTAATGATTTTGGTACCAGAAGGTATTCTGCATGCTACCAAAGGAGAAAACTAAACACCAATCCCACTACAAACCCTTTGATCTAAAATCATGTCCTGCCTGTAAGATACAAGAAATGCAATGATGGCATAAAACTTGTCAGAGTAATCAGTTAATATCTGATTTATCATAAGCAGCACTCCATAAGACCAACCCCATAAAGATAACTTCTTGAGTGATCAAAAACCTGAGTCATGACACATTATGGACTTAGAGGAAAACAAATTAATATCCTTATGCCAAAGGAATGTAGGAATAAAATGGCTCCAAATCACATTTCTCTATACTCATAGAACGGTCCTTTGCTCAACCATATCAGAGCAGTTTCCTCCTGCAACAGATGGAAATACAGTCAGACAATATGTAGAGAGTAAAAAAAAATCTTAGTACATCTAAGGCTTAGTGGACGGTCTCTGTCAAATCTCTCCTTTTAGGGTACTCTTTTAAATTTTTATTTGTTTATTTATGTTATCTAACAAGTCCTTTGAATATATATTATGGTGTCTAGCTTTGTATTTTTATGGGATTCCTGAGTGTGTAAATGATTCTATTTGTTATTTATTCAATTTTTTTACTTCTCTTCTATTTCTTGATTTATTTCATACCAATCTGATTTGTTCAGTTTCATTTTATATTATTATAATTTTATTTGTTTTTATAGACTAGATGCCTACTTGTTTTCTAACAAAAGCAGAAAAAATATTATGTCTCCCATCAAGCCTAGCAGTTCTCTTGAAGTGCTTTCTAGTGAGAAGTACCTAGATGAACCCAGAACACGATTTAAAAGAATAATCTCAAACTACAAAAGAATTAATAAAACAGGAGGAAACATATGTACCAAAGAGGAGTAGATAGCAACAAATAACCAAGCTGAAGAATAAAATCAATAAAATAAAAACAAGGAAAACAATACAAAAAATCAATTGAACAAAGAGTGGGTTTTTAGAAAAAAAGAGAATCAAATGTTTTTCCAAACAGATTAAAATGCTGAGTGGGAATATCCACATTAACAACATCAGAAATGAAATGGGGAATGGAACAACAGACACTGAGTAAATCCAGTGACTCATGAGATCATACTTAATAAAAACCTGTACTCTCTAAAGTTGGAACATCTAAAATAAATGGGCAAATTTGGTAGATACCACTTAATAAAGTTTAATCAAAATCAGATAAACAATGTAAATATACATATTAATCCTAAGGTAATAGAAGCAGTCTTAAAAATCACCCAACCAGAAAAAGCCCAGGGCCAGATGGTTTTAGTGCAGAACATTACAGACTTTCAAGAAGGGCTAATACCAACACACCTCAAATTATTCCATAAAATAGAGACAGCAAGGATACTATGAAATTCATTTTATGATACCTATACTGCACAAAGACTAAGCAAAGAAAGAGAATTACAGACCAATACACCTCAGGCACATTGTTAGAAAAAAATACTCAATAAAATACTTATAAATTGAACCCAAGAACACAAAAATTCATCCACCATGATGAAGTAAGTTTCATTCTGAGATGCAGGGATGTAAAAAGTCTGTCAATACAATCCACCATATAAACAAACAAAGAAAACAATAACACATTATTATCCCTTTGGTAATATCTAACACCAGTTAATGGTAAAAGTCTTGGAGCGATCAGAGATACAGAGACATAGCTAAACATAATAATGGAAATGAATAGCAAGATCAGAGCCAACCTTAAGTTAAATGGAAAGAAAAATCAAAGAAATTACACTAAAATCAGGAACAAGACAAGGCTGTACACTTTCCATGATTCAATACATAACTTGTAGCTATAGCTAGATCAAAAAAATAAAGAAACGAGATCTAGGGGATACAAATTTGAAATGAAGAAGACAAAGTATCATTATCACAGAAATGTGCTACTATACATAAGCAACCCCAAAAGTTCTTTCAGGGAACTCCTACAGTTGATAAAAACCTTTAATGAAGTGGCTAAATAGAAGATTGAGTCAAAAAATTAGTATCCCTCCTATATACAAAAAGTGAAGAGGCTGAGAAAGAATTTCTGGAAACAACACTACTGACAATACTCACAAACAATATAAACTATCTTGGTGTAACTCCAACCAAACAAATAAAAGACATGTATGGTAAAACTTGAAGTCTTTGAAGAAAGATACTGGAGAAGGTATCAATAAGAAAAGGTATCAATAAAATAAGTATATATATATATTACATATATACATATATTATATATGTAGGCAATCAATACATCATTAGTATTGAGTAGTCCATTTGCATTTGATAAATTCAGAGAAAATTCTCCATATCTATCCTATCTTGTGAGTCTAAAATTCTGTCTGATTCACTGTCTATCTTAACTTGCTTTCTCTGTCAGGTAAACGAGGAAGACTATAACTATTAGCTACCTAGTCTTCAACTCCTACAGAAACACAAGAAGAAATAATATTTATTGCATAAACAGGAAGTGCTACCAAGCAATTTCCAAAAAATGTGAGAAATGACAGAAACAATTGGATGCCTGGAGAGCCACCCATATTTCTCTGCAAGTTTAAGGCATCTATCTTCAGCCTACAGGCCTAATATATCTGACAGAATTTTCTGTGTCCTGCTTGTCTAATTAGGATGGCATACTTTCAACAGTCGAGGCATAGGCCTTTTCTTACACAGTGGCTTACATTTGCAACAAAGAAAGTAAACTCCATGTGGAGTTTCTTTGATGCCCATTATCTTCTCTGAAGTAGATTGGTACTGCTATGAGCAGAAATGTATTATTGCCATAAAAAGGTGTATGCTATTAAAATATTTTAATGCCATATTCCACAGATCTCTGAAGTATTTGAAGATGACCTGTCTATCTAAAATATAACATTGTTTGACTTTGAAAATGTACCTAATGCAACTACATATTTGATTATAAAAAGTGACTATTTACTAAGCTGCATTTTCTTATTATCATAAAAAGTTGGTAATAATAGCTTTCAAAGACTAGAACTTTGCATTACATTGTCTAATGTGCTGTATAGGTATGATACCTTGAACAAGATTAGAAATGTATACACAGAATGTTTTAACAAAATTAATCTCAATTTTGTATAAATACACAAAATTTGCATAAAATTTACAAAAGCTTTATCCAATGTAAAATATTTAAAACTAGTAATTGATTATTAAGTGTAGATTCAATAATCTAACTTTTTATCTCATCATAGCTGTATCCTCCCTGTTTTAATTCAGAAAAGATTCAATAATCTATCATTTTATTCTATCATGTCAGATGGCCTATGCTACCACACTAAAAGCATTTGGTATTGTGATGTCTGTTCATACATTTGGAAATTGCTCCTCCTACCCAAGTCTCAGTGTTATTTTCAAAGGACCCAACATTGGTTGCGTTGACAATCAATTCATCCATTGGTGCTGATCTGAATTTTAAGGGCCCAAGTATTTTTTTTCATTCTAAATTAGCATTTCAAATTTAGAGATTAAATGTGTATTCATCTCTCTTCTAGATCCACCTCCCTTATGTGTACAGATTTAGTTAAGATTTGCATAAAGTCACTTAATGGTTCTCTTGAGCTGTGTATGACCTTCGTATATGATTCAACTATTTTTCCTAGTTTTTAAATCTTGTCCCAAGCATTCAAGACTGCAGTTTGTCATAGGGGCAAAATGTTTTTATTGTATATAGCTTGACTATGTGGATCAGCATATCAGCCCTCACTAAGAATTTGATCGTGGGAGGTCTCAAAACCTCTGACTCTATCTTGATGTTCAAGAAACTTATTTTCTCTTTCCAATAACTCTTCCATTGTATCTGTTGGACATGGTCTAATACAGCTGAGACTAATTGAAGCCAATAATATGGAGAAACCTTATTTATTGAATCCCATGTCTTTACGAACTACCATATATATGGTTAATGAATGCTATAAGATACTACTACATGCTTAATATCTTTAGATCTTTTGTAAATATAAGCTCCCATTTACATTCTGTATATCCTTTTCTGTATTTATTATTTGCTGGCTTTTCATAAATAGCAATAGGACAAGTAGTCAATACTCTTAGTAAGTCATATATGCCTTTGAAAGGTACTGATGATATTATGTTTTTATTATTGGCTTTATCTGTACCTCATCTTCTTGCCTATCTGTTCTGACAAGTTCTTCAGTGTTTTCAAATCTAAGTATCACTGTCTTTTGTAGAGTCTAAATTTCTTGACCTGTGAATATTTCTAATTATTTCATCAAATCAATTAATTTCTGGTTTTATCATGTACATATGATGCCAAGACTATAAGTTTTTCCATTAATAATATCTTCTCATCCTTAGAAATTATTTTGATGGCATACAAATTGCCTTTCAGAAAGGATGTTCTATCTTATAGCTTGTCACAGCTTTTTAAAAGGTTTTGATTGTAAATTTCAACATTCTAAATCATTTCAGATAATCTGTTATTACCATTCTGTAAGGTTTCATAATCCATTGTTATGAAGTGAATTTTGCCTGTCAAATTATGGTTATCCTTTTCAATGGTATGAGTCTTTTCAGTCAACTGCTCATTAGTAGTCTGTAAAGTCCTTATTTCTAAAAGTTTCTCATTCTTGACTTTGTTATCAAATCTTTTCTTTAAGGATAAACTATGAATATGCTTATCTAATAGCAACTATGGTTAAGAATGTATGTCCCACCTAGGTCATACACCTCTTTTAAAATTCCCTCCATAGTAGAAATGAAAAGGTTTTAAAATTCCTGGTTGGTGAAATTATCTGCCATTATCAGATAACTTACCTCCATTAAAACCCTGATTCGTGAAAATTTTAAGGTGTAATAATGATGTGGGCCAAAAGGTGTCAGAGTTATACCACAAAAGCAGTCCAGAGATGTTGGAATTCTAGTCTTACTTGATTAAATGTGTTAACCTGTGGATTTTCTAAGCAGAACTCAAAACCAAACTGATCAGATTTTTGTTAAAGAGGAGCTGGTCAGGGCAGCTGTGCAGCAGTTACATGGGTCACAGGAGCCACAGGAAACCACAGAAAGCACAGGGAGGCATGGGAAACTGTAGGGTATCACACATGGATGTGTGGGGCAAGAGAGGAATCTAAGCCTGGGTGGGCCTAGCTTTTCTCCCATACCCAGGTGACTAGGTTTGGGTCTAGCTCAGTCAGTAGAACATGAGACTCTTATTCTCAGGGTCAAGGGTTAGAGCCCCATGGTGGGTACCAAATGTAGCATGATTAATAAAACCCAGAAAAAGATGTGGTTCAACCTAAAGGTCAGAAAAAAAAACCAGCCAGCTACTGTCTCTTATTTCTACCTCAGTTTGAAATGGGAAATTTGTCTTTAAATCCTATCAAATCAAATACAGATTTTTAATAGGAACAGTTCAGACATAAAAGACCTCTAAATGGGTCACAGTGTTGGATAAATATATGTAAGTTTGGGAGAAAAAAGAAAGAGAGGATAGTTGGGTGTGGTGGCAAACACCTTTAATCCCAACACTTAGGAGACAGAGGCAGACAAACCTCTGTGAGTTCAAGGTGTTGTGGGACACACCTTTAATCCCAGCACTTGGGAGGCAGAGACATGTAGTGATAGGGGAGCGGGCCTGCTTTTCATCCCACCTGGCTCCCGCATGGCTAGCTTATAC
>LOJH01062281.1:0-10582 GCA_001685095.1 Ellobius talpinus
ACATATAACAAAATTGACCTTAAAATCCATACCAATGTAAATTATTCATATCTTCATTTTGGCATTAAATAAAGCATCATTTGACCTTTACAAAATACTCCAACCATGTTGTCTGATCATATCACAGTGTCCTGAGCTGGGTTAAAATCTCCTTTGTATAATTACTTTTATGTAACTTCATGTTTTAAGGGGACAAGCCCCTTAGGACCCCATTATAATGGTTCAGTTAGCTCTCAGTCACTTTTTAGAAAAGCGTCTTGCCTTGGAATATTGCCATCACTGTTGCTCATCACTCATTTCCCATGGTCTCGTCTCACCCTTTCCTCCCAGAGAAGTTTCCAGGTAGCCTGGGAAAATCGCAGGCCTCAAAGCAGGCAGAACTTTGTTGTGAAGCAGACAAGAAGTCTAGTAAGGAAATGCCATATCTCCTTAGAAAAATAATATTAGCCAGCTGTGTACAACGCATTGCTCAGAACACTGCAGAGCTAATACATTGAACCGTCACAACTACCCATTATAATATTTACTAATTTATCTCTGAGGCCTGTGCATGGTACAGCTAAGATTTGATTCCAGATGTACAGGCTGTAGGCCTTACTACATTCCATTCACAGTGAACTATGACATCCCATTGAATGTTTTAAATGGGAAGAACAGATGAGTAAAAAAGAAAAGTTTCATTTAAAACCCGTGTTTCCTCTTTTTTGTTTGTTTGTTTGTTTGTTGAGACAGGGTTTCTCTAGTAGCCCTGCCCCTGGCTGTCCTGAAACTTACTCTGTAGACCTCACTGACTTCAAACTCACAGAGATCTGCCTGACTCTGCCTTCTCACTGCTGGGATTAAAAGTGTGTGCCACCACCACCCAGCTTAACCAATGTTTCTTTTTCATTTTTAAATTCTCAAAAGTTAAAACACAGTTTAACCAGAGACCTAACACCAACAAAGAAACAAATGGAACGCCTTTGAATGCCCCTAAAGTAGGATGCGAATAAGCTCTCAAATGAAATGGAGACGCTGAGAAAGGAAGGCCAAGAAGGCAGTAGCAAGCTGGTACCAACCCTGTTCCGACACACTCGTATAACACAGAACTGTTACCACTTTTATGGGAAGATAAAGAAAAACCATGTTTCTCAAACTGTGTTTCAAACTCTCTCAGAATGACTCTCAGAAACAGAAATTTCAAATCTTCTCACTGCACCCAGAACTACTCCAACTGAAACTTTGAAGAGAGACCCTGGAAATCTTTTCCTTCTAAAACCTTCCACATGGTTCCTGATACAGAAGTAGGCCTATCACAGATCTTGATACCACTTGGGTATAAATCCCAATTTCCTTGCATTAATATAAGTACAAATCCATCTATTAGAATCACCCTGACATTGTTCAAAAGTCAACATAGATTTATCCTATCAGAAAAGGTAGAATACATTAAATGAAGGTCGATTGGGCCTACTTTGAAGCCAAACTTTAATTGTAACCTGATAACCTGCAAATTCCCACCCCTGCATTCTTTCAGCCATGAAGTCAACGCTTTGAAGCAAGATTCTGTCCTAGGGAAGGAGTTAAAGGGACACAATCATGCAACCAGAAAACAAACAGCAGCAGGCAAATGGCCTGTCCCAAAGCTCACTAGTTCCTGTTCTTTGTACATACATTCCATTAAGACAATTAACTTCAGAAGAACTGTCTGAGTAATATCACTGGGGATTTTGGAATCTACCATTAAAACTTACGTAGGTCTGGAATTTTGAATGTGGTTTTGCCGGAAGCAAGAGGTGAAATGGCGTTTATATGACCTCCACATTTTCCTTAAAGGAAGTAAAACATTTTCATTTTGTGAGCCCACCTTTACTTTAATATTTTCACTGAGGGATTCTCTCTTTTCTCCTTGTTTCAACTTCTCCTTTATCTTGAAATTAATTTGAGGTGAGTACATCTATCTTTATTGCCATTCATGGTAACATCAGCTGAGTCAAAACAGCTTTGAAAATGCATGATTATGCAGATCAGTAAACCCAGCGGTCATGTCCCTTGCTCACATCACAGTGAGATCCAAATTAATAAGCAGCACCCATGCTGCTTTAAGCAATGGCAAAAACGCTTGTAGCTGATTGGTTTTTACTCTTTTAGCTTTTTACTCTTTTAGGGGGCCTGCCACCCAGCCCCCTACTACTGTCACCATGCCTTCCCTTCTGCCACCGTGTTTTCCCTGCTATAGGGCCACTTGAACCTTCTGTGAGCCAATACAAGGAGCTGATCTCTTGTGTTGCTTTTGTTTGGTATTTTCCCACAGCAATGAGAAAGCAAGACACTGTCTACACCCGTGGAAGCCTGGTAAACTCTTGCTTAGGTAGTGTCTACAACCTGAATACTTTCAGGTTTGTTACCCAAGAGTAGTGATTATTTTGTTGTCTGGAATTTTGGCGTTTCAGGGCACAACTACAGAAACAGAGATAAGAAAGAGGAGGTCCAGTTCTTACCATGTTTCCATGGATTTGTTGGAAGACCCTACATCAAGGCAAAGAGCAATGAGTATGGCCAGCATTTTGACCAACACAATGGAAGGTACGTCAAAAGTTCCACACCATCGCCCGTGGGTAGTGAGTGAATTGGTAATGATGTGAAACCCCTTGCCTAAATTTCAAGGCAATACTTCCCAAGCCAGTAGTGCATCACCACTTCTATAAAAAGGTAAGGTCAACTCAGTGCACAGCACATGGAATCTCCTGTTTTGTGTGGACTTTTAAACATGCTTCTAGGAAAGCTACAAATCTAAGATACCTTTGGAATATGACTGTCAGAGCTTAAATTCTAAAACTCTTGAAGTTTGCTGATAACATTGGTAAGAGTGTAATGATTTATGCTTATCACTATGGTGCTAAGACAGTTCACAAGTTATAAAATGTAACAAGCTAACACAAGCTATAAAATTTATTGACTCAACCAGAATTATAAATAAAAGTGTGAGTGAAGGTGTCATGCCTCATTGACGCTATATTTAAAACCTGACAGTTCTACTTTTGTTCTTCTCTTCTTCCCCTGCTCTCCATCTATATATCTCTGAGGAAATATTAGACCAGCTTTGACTTTGTTCAAAGATTATATCTGAGTAATTACCATACTACTGATAAGTCTGGCTTTCAAACTACCAAAATGAAAGTTTGGGGAACAGCTTAACTGGATCACGTTCAGGCTCTGCCACAGTTTAAATGTACTAATTTACGATGTGAATTTCACTTTTCAGCCAAAATGTGGACTGTAATGTTTAGGCCTAAAGTTGTCTTAAGGATTAAATAAGGCAACATGTGTAAAGCACTCCCGTCCTTTGCATGCTGAAGACTGTCAAAAGATGCTATGGTTATTAACTGTTCTATCGTGCTACCTACGTAAATTCATGTGGTGTTCTTTTTTTTTCCTTTATATTATAAGTGAAATCAACAACAACTGTCAACTTCAATACATGGAAAATATATTCATCTACACTGTGTTCATCTGCAATCCCCAACCCGGCTGTTCATTCATATCTTCCTTTTATTCCTTCCTGCTTTCATACTAAATGTATTCTATCATGCCATCTTTTACAAGTCTCCCTGATTCCTGTTCCCACGTGTGTAAAAGTGTGTTTGAAAATGTTAAGTCAAAAGAGAATGCTCAGAGGGCGTCTAAGGGTGAGAGAAAATGAGTGTGGGCATGACTTTATTCTTTAAAACTCCTCTCACATTTTAGTAGCTATATACAGTGTATCTTAATCATATCTCCTCTTCCTCCTCCCCTCCCCTGGCCCTCCTCCCAGTATATCTCCCTTCCCAATTTTACTTTCTTCAGAGACTGGGTAGATTCTTAGAAAGAATTTTTTTTAGTCATAATGTTATAAACCTTATCATCTCAGTATTGCAAATCCTGAAAATCATAACCAGAAAGATATTAACATAATAGAAGACTCTGTCATCATAGACAAGATGTTGGTACAAGGCCCAGTTTTCTCAGAGTCCTGACCTTTTCATCGCCTTCAATGGAATATTAAACTCAAGTCCATTCTTCCCCAACCTTGCCTGCCTTAGCTCACACTCCTTCTTCCCCCCAGTTGCCAGTAGCTTGCTCCTCCCTATCCCTCCAGGTAAATCTTTTGAAGAATCTCTGGTCTTCTGCTCCTTGCCATAGCAAAACCACTGAGAGGAAGGGGCCAGTGGTTCTGCTTCCGATGACAGCAGCATGGCTGCTCCCCAAAGCAGGAACTAGAGAAGGAGCCAGGGTAAGTCTTAAACCAACAGTCACACTTTGCACTTCTAGTAGCGTTAAGTTCGGACTAATGTAAGGAGTAACTGAAGGAAAAAGCAATCAAACCATTACAAATTCAACTTGCCCATGAACTGACATCCAGAGCTCAGAATAAATGCGCACATATCTTTCTACACAAAAACATGCCTCCCGGAGTTGGTTAGAATGAAGGGGCTGTTCCAGAAGTTAGAAGATCTTAGGAAGTGACACACTACAGTATTTTGTTCTTAATGTCTTCAGAGATTTTGTGTGAATGAAGTTCATTTTAGTGAGATAGTTGGTTAAACTTTATTCTTTTTTTGTTCCCATTTGTGATATAAAGTGAAAGGCTGATACTACTTTATTTGGTTACATCTGGACAGTTTGAACACGACACTGGCCAAAGTTAGTTGGCGGCAGTCAGTCTTCTGCATACAACTTGAACAGTAAAGTTCCTTTGAAACAGTCCTGTTCTATTCCTATTAATGGTGGTTGTTATTACCTGTTTGTTTAAATGTGTTTTTTTTCTAAAATTTGGTTCATCTTTCCTTTCATGAACAAGGCTTGTTAACGCAGCTGGCAACTTTTGCTTTCCTTCATTTCAACTACAGCCAACTCTCCATTATCCAGAGTTATGAACAGTCATGCCTAATGATGAGTGAAAGTTATTATGAAATGTGAAGTTGCATAGAAATGTTTCATGGATGTACTTTGGATGCTGTGTATGTTCGGGAATAAGCTAAAATTGCTGAAGGAATTAAGATAAATCAATAGCAGATAAAAACTTAGCAGCTGCTGCCTCTTAAGGTGGGAAACCCCCACAGGAATAATGGAGAAGTGGCTGTAGTTGTCTTGGGTGCTTCGCTTGTTCCAAAGTGGGAGATAGTCCTTTGGGGAAATGATAATTGAATGATTTTATTTTAGACTTAAGACAACTTTGCTCCGGCTTTTCCTAGTGTCAAGACCATCAGCACCCGCTGACTTTTCCCTTTGAATGTTTCTCTGACTTCCTTTTGTTTTTTTCCTGTGCTATGCTCTTTGCTTTTCTTTTTCCTCTAAATCATAGCTTGTGTAAATTAAAATGGAACTTCTCTGATAGTGCATAGGCAGAAACTCTGCAGCTTCTCTTCTGTCATTTGTTGCAAATTATATGATCTTTCTTAGTTTCCTGTGAGACCATAAACGTGTTTGGGAGTATTGAAAGCACATATCAAGTAACAATGCATATATAAAGTAAATAAATAAAAGTGAATAATAATTTTATTTATGGGATTTTTTTCACTGACTTAAAAAATATTCTTTATTTTTGACCAACTTATAAATCTTAAGAGATGGAAATAAAATGTCCACTTAAGAACTTCAGTATCCAAAGAGAAATTTAAAGTGTCTAACTTTAATAAAATTCCACTAAAGCAGTTGAGATTAAATTGACTTAAGAAAGTGATTATCTTTATAGCAGAAATAAGTAGCAAATGTTTATTAGGAGAACAAAAATCTGGCAACATTCTTCTCCATTTTCTATGCTGCTTCCTCCCTCATGAATTTTACTCTATTGTAAACTATATCAGTGATGAAGAAATACCCTAGTTGCTACAAAAAAATAGTACTAATGTGGATGGTCAGAAACCACACACCATGGAATGAACAAAGAGGGATGTTGCCTTCTGTTAATGGTAAGAAGGGATGGTCAATGTGTTTGGCAAAGCAGGTAATCTTCTGCAATGGCATTGGCAGAAACCAACAGATTTAGTATCCTTTCCCAGTGAAGACTTCACTAAGTGAGCATTCTACCAAAGGAAGTAGGGATGATGATAATATTTACTAAGCACGTGACATCTAGAAGGTTTCTGAGTTGCTTAATTTTAGAAGAAATGATCAAAAAGCCTTGTAAACAATAGTCAGAGAAGTTTGATACTACAATGCCATTTAGCTTAAATCCTTTGTAAAAGCAATGTTTCCTTAACATTTTAACGGGCAATTTTATGCCGTGTGTTTGATACAACAGTTTCAGATTTCAGTACCTTAAAAGTAAAAATAAATAGAAATGTATGAATTCTATGAATGTTTTTTGTATTAAATCTTGTATCTTATTAATAGTACCTGAATCTCATTTTTATAATGTGTTAGCATGCTAACAGTGAGGACTCCAATTTAATCAATTATTTCCTTTTTTTGGTACTTTCTGGTTATTGATGTATAGAGAGTACAAGACACTTGTTGAACTTCATATGCAAGCCCATGTAACTAAAACTTATTATTAGAGTGAGAGGTTTTTTCTTTTTTAACTCAGAGGAGCGATTCCATTAAATGTGACTCACTAGAATCCCTCCAATGATATCTGACAGACTGAGGTTCCATGTGACTCATTGAGGTTGTTAGGGTGTCCTCTGGGGAATCATTGGTAACTACCCCTTGTTCTATCTGGAATAGACAATGGACGTGTGTGTAATGAAAGTTCTGCCATTTTGTTTCTTGTAAACTTGTAGACAATTTTTTAAAGAAAAAAATCAGTATTGAAAATAGAGTCTTAGAAACTGTTTATCTGAGAGTCCCTGGGAAATTTATTAACCTTTCTGTGCCTACCCTTCCTGTGCCTGCAAACAGATAATTTTTTCTCTTTCATCAGATTATCTTCTCTTTTAAAAATACATTTAGATTATCTTTTAAAGAATTGCTTTCAACTTACACCAAAGACTGGTGAATAGAAAGTAAAGAGTTTTCATGAATATATTTACTTTTTCCTCCCCAGAACTTGAAGAATCCAGACAGAAATGCCCACCCTGCTGGTATAAATTTGCTAATATGTGCCTGATTTGGGACTGTTGTAAGCCATGGCTAAAGGTAAAACACCTTGTCAATCTGGTAGTGATGGATCCATTTGTTGACCTGGCCATCACCATCTGCATTGTATTAAATACGCTCTTCATGGCCATGGAGCACTACCCCATGACGGAGCAGTTCAGCAGTGTGCTGTCTGTGGGGAATTTGGTAAGATTCCTTGAGGGTTCTTCTTCCTACTGGTTCATGAATGTTTATACTCATTTTATGTATTACTGTCAAATAAGATAACAACTTTCTGATCATCTCCTGTATCTTTTTTTAAGCAGTAAAAATAGGTTGCTACACTTAAACATAGTGCAAAGGATTCAAGTGTAATTGGATTTAGAAATGAATTTAAGTTGCTTCACTATTATAATGATAATTATGGCCAGGCATAATGGTGCATAACTGTAATCCCAGCAGTTGGGAGATGAAGGTAGGGAGGTCACAAATTCTAGGGCCATCTGTGCTACATAGGGAGATCCTACCTCGAAACAAACAAGGGAAGAAGCATAAACAAAATTAGTGCCATCTAGATGACTCAGCAAAAAAAGAAGATTTTTCACTAAGTCTGATGACTGATGACCTAAGCTGGACACTTGACCCCAAAAGGTAGAAGAGAACCAGCTTCTATAAGTTATCCACTGGTATGCCATTTTAAACATGTGGTTCTCCAAGCACAAATGATAAGTAAGTGAAAACATTATTAAGAAAAATAAGATTATACTAGAAATTTGAGAATATACATTCATATATAATATGAAATGCATATTAAGTTCTCATGAGTCTTAAACAAATACCTTAAAACATAATACATTTCTTATATTTGAATTGAACACTACGTATATTGTTTATTTTATTTCTGATAGATTACAAGTGACTCAATAAAGTATGTGCAATAAACACATATTTTATATGAAGTTCTGTATTAAATATCATACACACTCCATTTTTTTCCCCTCCTTTCCCCACCTTCCCAATGGAGAACATTTTGATTTAACAAATCACTTGAGAAAAAAGAGATTGTGGAGCAGGAAGTTTTCCCAAGAAGACCTTCTTCCAAGCGCTCTGCCCCATTAGGTACATGCCTTTTTGTAGCCTGAGGAAAGAAAATTTCATGCAGAAACAGCCTGTTTGTCTTATAGTTGACCTTAGATTGGATTGGTCACCTGTGTTTTGTTATCATGTTTTCAAATTATGATCAAGGTTTTTAGCATCTCTAGGTTTTTGATTGGTTTAATAGGTATTCAGTTGCTACAATTAACTGAGACTCAGTAGCTTGGTTATAGGGTACAGTCTAATTTAGTTGATCATTTATTTACAAGTCAAACTAGGTTACAGTTCACTATGTATGATGGCACCTTTGGGCCAAACTTGTTGTCAAAGAAAGAGACTGCTTTAGGATAAATCCACTTTTTACTTTACATAAGCACAATAATTTGAAAGAGCAGAACTAGTGGATTTTGATAGCACACAAACTCTTAAAATGTATTGGTCTTTAAGAGGATAGTAATGGTAGCAGCCAAAAGGGCAACTAAGGGCCTGAAGAGTTTATTGGATGGTAGAAGTGGTATTTTTAATGTGAGGGAAGAACGGAATCTTTGTTGTTTTTCTGTAAAATCCTAACAGGGAAACAACCAGTAGGAGGAACAGATTGAGACTATAGGTCACTTAACCAATCTTTAAAATCCAGAATTTGTGTTGGATTTGCTATTAGTTGCATTGTTTCTATTTGAGAGTAGGCATTCTTATAATCCGCCGCATTTCTCATTTAGGTCTTCACTGGGATCTTCACAGCAGAAATGTTTCTCAAGATAATCGCTATGGATCCATATTATTACTTCCAAGAAGGCTGGAATATCTTTGATGGATTTATTGTGAGCCTTAGTTTAATGGAACTCGGTCTGGCCAACGTGGAAGGATTGTCAGTTCTCCGATCATTCCGGCTGGTAACTAATTAGCAGTATCCATACTTAACTTTGTAATTAATTAGTCTTCTTTCTTTCCTAATAAAGGCTCAACATATTTCAAAAATATAATATAATTTGAAAACATATGAAAATGTAGTGCCCTTCCGTGAAATGAAGTTCTTTCTTCATGATGGCTTTGATAAATATATTGTTCTGTTCCAATAAACAACCAATAATGGCTCTCTCTCTTGCAATCAATTGATGAGTTTGTTGGAAGAAAAAGGGGGGATGGTCACACATCAGTCCAGATTACAATCACCATAGTCAACACAGTTGTCTGATTTGTGTAACCAAGCATGAGGTGCCACTGGGGCCTTAGATTGTCTACTTTATCCCCTGAGAAACTAATACTTGGAATAGGGTGTGAGGAAGGAGGAGAATAAAACAAAATCACTCCTTGAATATTTTCCCTTCAACCACATCAGGAAGTTATCAAACCTGCCCTCTGAGAAGCACTACCTATAGTGAATTTTGATTTTAAATTAATTATCTTTCATTTGATCTTTTTTATTTTGTAACTATTGGCTTCTTTTTAAATTAAAAGACCACGTGATTTGACACACTTCTGTTAAGGGTTTGGTATATTTTATTGTATGTGCTCTGACTAGGGCTTGGTTCTATTTTTGAATAATAAAGGTTGAGTATAGTTACCAAAAAATCCTTATAGGTGACTTATTGCACTGTTAATTAATCTCGAGACATTGATTTGATGTTTATTTGGTACCTCCCCTATGAATTTCAGAGTTCAAATTTGAGCTGAGTTCCTTAGAACTATAATATCTTTCCCTAGTCTTCAACAAGAGTTATGGATCTAATTTGAAACTAGAAGGATGCAAGAATTGCAGAAAATAATTAGAATAATTATATGACAGGTTAATATAGACAATGACTTTCGAAGAAGAATGTTTAGTAAACCTTTGTGATAATTGATACAATGTAGGGAACTGGGGATCCCAGTATCATAATAATTTTGCATAATGTACCAAGTGCTTTTTCATAAATTATCCCTTGGAATGAATTAAGCAATCTGGGCTTCTACTCACTCCTATGAATCACTTAGGTGGCATTAGATAATGCACTACTGTCTGCCTGATGTTTACTTAAGCACTGGGAATGAAATGCTTCTGCTATTTAACTGATGATGATGCTTGAGGGACCTCTGCCAACCAACACCACCAATTTGCCAGGTCCAGAGGCAAGGGGATGTGTACGTTCTATAATGACTTCCTTCTTAAGTTACTGAAGACATCAAGGTTGAAAAAGCGCACCTTTCGGCTTAAGCCTCCTTCTAACATAAATTCTAAAAAAGTATAATCTAATAGTATAGCAACTAAAGATACAGCTAGATGAAAATCATGCAAACCCTCCAAGAAATGAATTCATCTTTCTATTTTAACTTACGCAGCGTGTGCCATACATCTTTCAACTATACTGAAAAACAAAGTCATTCTGGGCTGTTAAAAACTAGCTCTGCTTCTTTGAAAGTGAGTCGCTGTGGATTGACCTACACGACCTTTAAATGTCTTAGTTAAAAA
>LOJH01062284.1:0-10881 GCA_001685095.1 Ellobius talpinus
AGAAAGAAAGAAAGAAAGAAAGAAAGAAAGAAAGAAAGAAAAGAAAAGAAAAGGTCCTTAATAATGACCTAACACAAGAAACTATGGTAATAAAAATTTTTCCTCAACATCTAAATTGTCTGAATTAAAAAAAAATAAAACTTTTAAGCAAGCAATGAAAGAGCCTCTCCTAGGCTAGTTTGTAAGGCTCTGGGTTACAGAGAGATGGGGACAGTCCAAGTGCTGAGGAGAGAAACAGAGGTGTGTCACTACTCATCCTTTGAGAGAAAGACTCCATAATCTAAGGCGATAGGAGGGAAATAAATCCATCCTTTGAGACTCTAGGGACACTCGGTTATCACAGGCTGAGATCCTCGAGAATTTCAGGGACTGGAAGACAGGAGAGGAAGGATGAGCATTCCTGAGAGAAGCAGCCATGAGAAAGTCTCGAGTTTGATGTCCGGTTCAATGGGCCCAGTAGGACTACGGTATTAGTTGGGGATCTCTAGAGGGAGGGAGCCAGTAAAATACATATATACATAATGCATACGGAAGAAGGTACCAGATCCGCTTATGCAGCTGATCAAAGTCGTAACAACAGCTGCCTCCCACCTGGAGCTCAAGAACTGGTTAGTTGCACAATCCTTGAGCCGGCTGCCTCAGAAGTTCCGATCTGGCGCCAAAGACCTGGAGGGTTCCTGGAGGACCACTGATCCTCAGTTCATGTTGGGAGCCTGGAACTCTGGTTCTAATAGGCAGGAAGAAATCGGCAGAAGCCTCAGCAGGCTAAAGTAACTCAGCAGCAATAGGGAGGCCAGGCAAACAGAAGGTGAATCCCGCTTCCTTCTGTCATGATCCTTCTTCCTCTGGGATGCTACCAGAAGGAGCCACTCACATCTGGATGGGTCTGCCCACATCAGCGAAGGAAATCAAGACCATTCCTCAGTGGAGGCTGCCTGCTCAGGTAATTCTAAATTGTGGCATGTTGACATTTAAAACCAACCTTCACCACTGTGTTCATAGGAGAGCTAAGGAAGGAATTACCTGAGCAGGGACTTCAGGACTGGTATGGGGCTTTAATGGCTTTGCTCAGTCCCGTGGTGAGGTGTGATCTTTACAAGGTGGGAGGGGCTTTGGGGGATCTGAATGACTTAGACCGACCAGCATATAAATCAGTTCCGGGATATAAATCATGTCAGCAAAGTGCTAAAGCAATCTAGAGGAGATGGAGCGAGGGCAGAGCCGACACGGGGGTCTTTCAGGGTCACTCAAGGCAAATGTGGCAAGATTTGTATTGGGTCAGAGTTTCCAAGGGGAGGGAAAATTGACAGAAAGACAAATGCTGTCCTAATGGGCTGCTGTAAGGCTTTGAAGCCTTAAGAATAGTTTATAGGTGGTGTAAATTATAGAAACAACACCAATAAAAAAGATTAAGCTTTTCTCAGAGGTAGGCAATTTTCCTCTCAGAGCGAGCTGTGCACGTCTCTCCTGGTTTTTGTTTTGTTTCGGTTGTTGTGTTATTAACATATCCTGGAAGCGAAGGCTGCTCACTTATCTCAGGCTGTCACAGCAGCCATGTATGACTGAGGGAGGCCACATCCAGGCTGCAGCCACAATGGCAGCCTGTCACACATAGGGAGCCAGCCTGAGCAGAAGGAGTTTGAGATTTCTACAGCTATGACCAAACACCATGAACATAAACACCCTGGGGGGGGGAGAGAAGGGTATATTTCAGCTTACAGTTCTCAAGTCAGACTCTTGCTGAGGTAAGTCAGAGTAGGAACCTGAAGGCAGGAGCCACTGTAGAGGCCATGCAGGGGTACTGCTTACTGGTTTGCTCCCTATGGCTTGCTCAGCCTGCTTTCTTTCTTTCCTTCCATTCTTTTCTTTTTTTAAAAAAAAATGTCTTTATCGATTCTTTGACAATATCACATCATGCACCCCAATTCTGCCCACCTCCCAGTTGCACCACATCCTGCCCTCACCCCTGCAGCACCCCTCCACAAAAGAAAATTTAAAAAGATAAAATAAACAAAACATGAAGCAGGCAAGCAAACAAACAAATAAAACTGAAACAAAACAAACAAACAACAGCCTCTTTGCTGCTCCTCAGTGTGGCATATAATACACCCCTTTGTCCAGCCAGCTTTACCAGCAAATGCTCATTGCAGTGAATCACTGATCTGGTTCAAAGCCTCTGATTTCCGGTACACCATCATCACTGGATCTTCACAGGGACTCCTTTGGCATACCCTGTGGCTGCCCTAAGTCATAGAGATTCTGCAGGTATTTTTCCACGGGACCAGTCCCTTCACAATCTTCAGCAGGTCCTAGATGGGGTAGATGTTAGGGTGGGCCAACCCAAAGAGCGGTTGGGAGCCTGGATGGTAGTTGAGCTGGTCAGTCCGGGCCACCCACCTCAGGTGAGGGGGCAGAGTCCTTTCCCAGAGCCCATGACCTCATCAGCATCATCATTATTATTTTAATGTACGAATGCTCTGTATGCCTGCATACCTGCAGGCTAGAAGATGTCATTAGATCCCGTTATAGATGGTTGTGAGCTACCATGCGGTCGCTGGGAATTGAACTCAGAACCTCTGGAAGAGTAGCCAGTGCTCTTAACTGCTGGGTTATCTCTCCAGCTGAATCATCTTTCCAGCCCCATCTACAGCCTGATCTTAAGGACGTATTTCCTGAACTGAGATTCCCTTCTCTCAGATGGCTCTAGCTTGTGTCAAGTCGACACAAAACTAGCCAGGACAACTGACCCCTTGTCAACTTGACAACTTGTCAAACAAACACATCATTTTTTCCTCTTGAACCTTTTCTTTCTCATTTATCCTCAAAATGAAATGTCAATTTTAATATTGTAGTATAAAACTTAAATAAGTTTATAAGTCCCACAGTCTTTACAAATTCAAAAATCTTTAAAAATTCAGTCTCTTTAAAGTATAGCCAATCTTTTTAAAAGTCCACATCTCTCTAAAAATCCAAAATCTCTATAAAACTCCAAAATCTCTTTAAAAGTTTCAAGTTTTCAAGTGTGGGCTCTTATAAAATTAAGATCAGTTAAATACTTTCTTATTCTAAGAGGGAAGAACCAGGACATGATTACAATCAGGTCAAAGCAAAACCCCAAATCCAACACTGTGAAGCTCAATGTCAGAATTTTGGGACTCATGATTTAGGCTCTAGAGGGCTTGCCACAGCACACGTAGTTTATCCTCCTAGGCCCAGGCCGGCTCCACTCCAAGCCTATTGCTGTCTTTGGTGACTGTCCTATGGTATTGGCATCTCCAAAGCAAAGCAAAACAAAACAAAAACCACCAGCCAAACAGCCAAACAAACAAACCCAAATCATCCTAGGAATTCCAGGGCAAACAGGCTGCACCTTCAACCATGGCCTCTCCTGGGTTCTCTTCAGGGACTCTGACTCTGCCACAGGATGCCAAGCTTCAGCCTCTTTCCATGATCCCTTCAATCCTGGGGTTCTCACTGCTACTGAGGCTGCACCTCCATCAGTGGCTCCCCCTAGCTCCACGGTACCAAGTCTCAGCTACTCTCCATGACTCCTTTGTGCCTTCAAAACCAGAACTACCTGGGAGATTTTACACTGCCAGATTTGGCTGCCAGCATGGGATGCAGCCTCAACCACCTGGACCATAGTTTCTGTGTGCTGAGTCTGAGGAAACACTTTGCAGAAGATTTTGATAAGCCACAGCAAAGCAAAGACTTCTCTTTAGTGCCTCTGGTCCTACCAGCTCTTCAGTTCCAACTGACTAGAATCACGATTCTTATCTCAAGACATCATATAAAGAGCCCCAATGGGATCTTTATCTCTAAAACTTCACAAGCCAGACCTCCATCATCTGTATTTCTTTCAGCGTTCTCTTCCAAGTGTCCAAAGAACAGCCCATTGAGGTGTGAGCACTCAACAACTTAGCCCAAAGATCAAATGTTACCACAACCCTCCCCAAAATATTGTGTTAGGTCTGCTATAGAGATGCCCCATTCCTGGTATCAATTTCTTTCTTAGGGTTTCTATTGTTGTGACAAGACACCATGACCAGATACAACCTAAAAAGGAAAGGGTTTATTTCAGTTTTTAGCTCTCAGGTAACATTCCATTGTTGGGGGAGGTCAGGGAAGGACCTCAAACAGGGCTGGAACCTAGAAGCAGAAGTTGATACAGAAGCCATAGTGAATGCTGCTTACTGGCTTTCTCTTTGTGGCTTGCTCAGCCTGCTTTCTTATAGCACCCAAGACCATCAGCCTGGGGGAGGAGAACACTCACAGTGTGCTAGACCCGTCCACATCAATCACTAAGTAAGGACATTCTCGACAGGCTTGCCTATAGCCTGAGCTTAAGGAAGCAATTTCTCAGTTGAGGTTCCATCCTCTCAGACAAGTCTGGCTCATGTCAAGTTGGCACAAAGTTAACAGCACAGAGGGCACAGCAGGAAAGAGAGTGGCCACTCTTTCTCTTGTTACTGGCTTGGTTAAACAGCTCTAAGATGGACCCTGCTGAGCCCACAGGGGTTGTAGAGCTGCACAATAGCCCTGAGGTGGCACTGCAGGATGAGTAGGCGAACTGCTTATGCACATTGTCTGGGTTATGGATGGTAAGATGGAGTACTTCCCATCCATGCCAGAGTACTCAGCATTGGTCTTCTCACTAAATAACTGATAGAATGCAAGGAAATCCTTTTGTTCTGTATCGGACCTTGCTAATATTTCTGTGTTCGTATCCCCTTAACTGCCCCACACCAACTGGCACTTACTTGGAATGGACAATGGCCGGCCTTTAAGATCCTGCTCACTCCTTCTAAGAAAGGTTTCATTACATGATGGCAAACCTTGAGTGTCTTACAAATTTGCAAAAGCATCCCAAAGAGCAGTAAGGCAGAGATGAAAGTTTTTTTTAAAGGCACCCTCCAGGGATGGGAAAGGGAGGATCCGTAGTATTGGGTAGAAATCCCACTCTAGAAGTAGACTACCCCTTCTAAGAATTGTTGACCAGGGAAGCCCCTGAGGCCCCACAACCTTAAAAACCACTGTCAGTGTTGTTGATTATATAATAGAACTACTTTCTTGTTGCTGAATACTCCCGAAGCTTTAACTTCAGGATGTGAAAAAAAGCTGACTGAGCCTGAGCTAGTGAGCCCTCCTAATGGCTGGCTTCCACAGTGAAGGATGTGCCAGGTGGTTAGTTGGGGAAGAATGATCACCAAAATCCCTGCTCAGCCGTGGATCCTGCAGGCTATAGTACACATGAGCCAAGGTCTGGACAGTTTGATCAGATTCCCAGATGCCACGTGTTTGCTGGCTCTTAGACTGGGTATGTGCTTTCCTGTGCCTCACTTTCATTCTCTGTGAAATGGATTAGACTATTATTATTTACTTCACAAGTTATCCTTAAGAACTAAACTGGCCAACATATTAGAAATGCTGAGACCCATGCCTGGCACTTAGGAAGTTGACCTAAAAGTCTTTGATGTGGCTAAGGGAAAGACCTCTGATTCTGACACAAAGAAATCACAGGCTAGACCCTTCTCCCAGCATCTTGAGCACCACTAAGTGGTAGTGTTGATGAGAGTTAATGAGAATGTCACACCTCTTAGAAGCCCAGATTCCCCAGGATGCAGGGCCTGGGGGTGGCAGGGGAGGGGGTGGGAACTCACAGGAGTTCAGCTCACCTCGGTGCTCCTGTAGCTCTCTGCCTTGGAAGTTAACTGAGACAAATGTACGTAAGATTTCAAATAATGTTTTGATGGTATGCATGTAAAGTAGTGAGGCTGTTTAAAAACATTAGCATAAGTAGAATGTAAAGTTTATGAGTTTTTCTAATGAGAAGCAAGAAATGAAGCTGGGAGGTAATTTTTGGCAATTCATCCTAGTGGTAAGGGGTGATGGTAGTCTGTCAGGAGGAAGCATGCAGCTCTCAGCCTCCATTCCTAAGCCAGATCAATTTCTCTACTTCTCTCCCCCAAATGGCATTTCGAGGATTAGGAAATCTTCTTGGTTATTAATATACTAAGGAGAAAACCTCCCTTCTCTTACCAGAACTTTCCTTTCCTGCCCATTTACATTACATGCAGAGCAAGGACAAGTTTCACCAAAAGTGTAGTTTAGCTATTGGTTTTGTTTATTTAAGTATGGGAATGTTATTTGTCTGAGTACTGAAACGATAGCTGTATTTTTTTTATCATGTAAGAAAATTTTGTACAATGTATTTTGGTCATCCCCTGCTTCAACTCCTCCCAAGGCCTCATTACCTCTGTACCCACCTAACTTCATGGGTTTTGTTATTGTTGTTGTTGCTGTTGTTGTTTTTGAGGTTGTCTGAGTTAGTTCTATTGCTATGAAGAGACACCATGACCACTGCCAACTCTTACAAAGGGAAACATTTAATTGAGCGACTTAAGTTCAGAGATTCAGTGGTGTAGGAGTTTCTTCTGTTTGTGTGTTGCTTTCATTGGATAATGAATAAAGAAACTGCCTTGGCCTAGTTGATAGGACAGAACTTAGGTAGGAGGAGTAGACAGGACTGAATGCTGGGAAGAAGGGCAGAGTGGCAGACGCCATGGATCTCCTGCCTGAGACGACACTGGTTAAAATCTTGCCAGTAAGCCACAGTCATGTGGCGATACACAGATTAATATAAATGGGATAAATTAATATGTAAGAATTAGCCAATAAGAAGTTAGAGCTAATGGGCCAGGCANAATGAATACAGTTTCTGTGTGATTATTTTGGGTGTAAGCTAGCTGGGCAGCCAGATGACAAGCAGCACACTCCTCCTGTTACAGTTCAGTCCCTTAATATAATGGAGAGACATAGCAGTGTGCAGTCAGACAGGGTGGGTGCTGGAGCTGAGAGTCCCACATCTGGATCAGCAGACAACAGGAAGTGATCTGAGGCACTGGGTGTGGCTTGAGCATATAGCAGACCTCAAAGCCCACAGTGACACACTTCCTCCAACAAAGCCATAACTAATAGTACCATTCCCTATGCACTTATGAAGGCAATTACATCCAAAATACCACAGAAGTTATAATATAATTTCATCATTTCTCCTTCCCTCTAAACCCTCCCATATACCCTTCCTTGCCTTCCTTCAAATTCTTGGCCTCTTTTTTCATAATTGTTGCATGCATGTATATTAATATTAATATATATATATTCCTAAGTACAACCTGATCAATCTCTGTTATATTATTTGTATATATATGTGTATATATACATATATATGTATATATATATTTATATTCATGGCTAACCAATTAGGAAGACTATTCCTCCCATTCTTAATTGATCTATGGTAATTCCTCTTTTTCTTTTCTTTCTTCTTTCTTTTTTTTGAGACAGGGTTTCTCTGTGTAGCCCTGTCTGTCCTGGAACTTGCTCTGTAGACCAGACTGGCCTCAAATGCACAGAGATCCATCTGCCTCTGCCTTCCAAGTACTGGGATTAAAGGGGTATGCCACCACTACCTGGCTGACCTGTGGAAATTTCTTATCTATAATTTAAAATATAGTTTCCTTCAGTTTGAGATCAAGTGAAGCTTGATCATGGGCATATTTTTGCACGAGCATTGGTCTCTGGAGATTCCTCTTGGGATTTCACATTTACAGCTGCTACACTGCACAGAATGCATGCAGGATGCTGCAGAACTATTTCCTAGGGTGACTGACACATCCAGTCCTGTCAGCAAAGCTTAGAGATGATGTTTTCTGGATTGCATCCCAAGTGAAAACCATGTCTACACAAAGACTTGTTTGTATGTCAATTTTATAGAAGCTTAATTCCCAGGTCACATAGGAAGCAGCTCAAAATGACCACTGATAAGTAAATAGATGCATGAGCTTGTCAAGCCTGCAGCTTATTGCTGCTTAGCAATAATGGGGGTTCAGCCATAGCACACCCCTCAACGCTGAAAGCCTCAAAATATAGACTATAAAAATTAACAAACATAAAACAACACAAGCCATGGGAGAGAGACTGGCAATTTGCTTGTAGATGGCCCCCACAGGTGCATATATTTGAATACTTGGTCTCCAGGTGGTGGAACCACTTGGGAAGGATTAGGGGGTATTATCTTGTTGGAGAAGGTGTGGCACTGGGAGTGGGATTCGAGGTTTCAAGATCTTGTGCCATTTCCAATCAACTCTCTCTGTCTGCTGCTTGCCAATAAGGATGGAAAATATCAGCTGGTGCTCCAGCACCATGCCTGCCTGTCTACTGTCATGCTCCCCCCAAGATGGTCATGGACTCACTCTCTGGAAAGTAAGACCCCAATCAATTCTTCCTTCCATAAATTGCCTTGGTCATGTGGTGTTTTGCTTCAGCAGCAAAAAAAGTAATTAAGGCAGCTGGGAATTCAGCAAAAAGGGCACAAAGAAAGTTGAAGGGATAAAAGCTAGAGAGATGGCCTAGTGATTAAAAGCCCTTTCTACTCTTCTAGAGACCCCAAATTTGGTTCCCAGATCCCATGTTGGTGGTTCACAACTGCCTATCACTATACTTCTAGGGATCCAGTGTCATCTCTGACTTCTGTAGGCAGTTGAGAAATTTGGTACATATTCACACTGAAACGTCACATATAAGAATTAAAAAGAGAATCTTTAAAAAGGTTGGAAAGGGTGACAGAAACTCTACATCTCAGGGTGACAGTGGTCACACAGGCTCATAATTTGTCAGAACCGACTGATCTCTACAGTCAGAATGGGCATGCTTCGTTTTCTGAGAGTCATACTAAAAAAAAATAAAGTTGACTTTTGAAGAAAAATGATAGGGGCCAGCCAAAAAGATGCAAAGTCTGTTTAAAGAGCGCTGTGGCTTGGTTCTTCAATATCCCCCAAGGACCCCCAGTGAAAGATTTGATTGATAGTTGTGGTACTATTGGCAGCCAGCAGAACTGTTAAGAGGTAGGCTGTTAGATTATTGTGGGTGTGCCCTCAAAGGGAACAGTGGGGCCCTAAAGTCTGCTGCTCTGTTTCTCTTTCAATTCCCAGCTATAAAATGAGGCGATTCACCCCACCCCAAGCACTGTGATTTGTCGCTTTCATCATTGCCTGGGAACAGTGCAGCCACCGAGCTAAGACTAAAAGCTCTGAAGCCACGGACCAGAGTAAACCTTCCGTCTTTGTAAGCCGTTTAACATGGGTGGGTACTCCCATGGAACACCAGCCAGCTAGGCCTCCTCTAATACTATTAGGATAATGTGGACATAAAAAATGGTTTCTATAGAATAAGGAAACAAAAATCTAATGGACCATAACAAGAGAGGCAGAGACAGAGGGACAGAGGATATGGGTCCATATCTAGGAAGTCAACAGGTACAAAAGATGCAAGAAAATGAAATCCAGGGAAGTTATGGGTGTGGCTGAGGGACTGAGCATAGAGTGAGATCAGGAGTTGGGGGAGTAATGATCTCACTGGCAGTTTACTTCCAGGCCACTTGCTAGCTACGTGTGTCTGCGTGTAGACATATTTCATAGTCAAAAGAGAAGCCTTCACGTTCAGAGAAGTAGAGAGCCCCAAATAACCCATTTTAAAACACCACTTCCACCACTGCTTTCTGTTCTCCAATCCAAGTACCTGTTGCCTTTGATATGGGCTGACACAGTCTTTAAAAGTCAGAAATAATTTCTGTATAAATGTTATCAAGAAAGCTTTTTCTAACAAAAAGATTTTTAGGACTTCTTAGAGAATCCAGGACGAGAACCACAGAGTTGTCAGAAGAGGTTTGGCTCTGTAATGAATGCCTTCTCCTCGTTATAGAAGGCTCTAAAAAGCCCTCAGCCTGTGAAATGTCTGCTCCTCTCTCAAAACAGGAAGAGAAAGCCTAATGCTGGATCTCCTTGATGTGAATTAGCAAATGAGCTGGCTTGCTCTAGCTCCTTTTCAAAATACTAAGCTATTAGACCAAATTTGAGGACCTGGAGGAGACCTGATTGGCATCCTATGCATGCAGAGGTCAGTGCGGGGCTGCAGTGGGCCTGCCTTGGGGCTAATAGATGGACACCGTTTGTTCATCTTTGCTTTCTTCCTTCCCTTCCATGGTACCTGCACTCCCCTATCCTCACCTTGTTAATAAAAGGCTGGACGATACAAATGGAAAATAACAGGCAGGTTCTCTCTCTCCTAGCTCAATTTTGTGTGAAAGCCTTTTCATCTTCTGGGGGATTTTTCGTCCTTTTCTTCATTTTAACACATTATTCTGCCTTGCCCAGAAAATTGTTTTGGTCTCAAACAACTCTTATTTATTCATTCTTGTGGATGAAAGTCGAAGCCTGGATAATGTAAAATGATACAAATCCAGAATCCTTTTATATTTGACTTTCAAATGTAGGGCTGTATTTACATTTGATTATGCAAATGTTTAATATTCAAGCAGTTCAATCCAGGCAAAATATGCCAGAGCCACAGGCTAAGTGCCTCCCTGGAAAAGGCCTTAGCGGCTACCCTGGGTGTTAAGCAGTACCCCTTAGCAATATCTACTCCCAGAAGCCAGAACAGGTCTCATCAGCAGAGGATACACCGAAGAGTCCCACTAACTGTCTCTGTTAACCTTCTTACCCTCTTTTCCAAAGCAGCGGGACTGGGTGTTTCCCAGGGCACCCTGGGTGCTGTGTGCATCTTGTCATCTTGGCCACAAGGATGATATTTGCTGCCAGTTCTGGGAGGGACTTGTGACTGACACAAAGATTTTGCTCCCCTGACAAAGGCTGCCCTTTCTAGTCCTCTGTCTTAGCCAGTGATGAGGGTCAGCTGCTAGCAAGGGGCCTACCCACTCTTTTTTTTTTTAACAATGCCCCTTCTTGGGTATACTCCAAATTCCAATCTTTTTCTTTTTTTAATATTTATTTATTTATTATGCATACAATATTCTGTCTGTGT
>LOJH01062285.1:0-13277 GCA_001685095.1 Ellobius talpinus
CCTCGGGGCCACCACCTGAGCCAATCCTCGGGGGGCCGCACGGCCGCGGCCCAATGATGAGCGCGCAGGACGGACTACCTGTCGGGCGGAGCGCGGCCACCTGCGGCCAATGGGAGCGCGCGCAGTGTGGCTTTGCCCGGCAACGGGCGGCGACCCGTGTAGCCCGGGGACTGTCGGGCCCCCGGGCGCAACGC
Source organism: Ellobius talpinus (assembly GCA_001685095.1). NCBI lineage: Eukaryota > Metazoa > Chordata > Mammalia > Rodentia > Cricetidae > Ellobius > Ellobius talpinus. The sequence continues at coordinate 195 of LOJH01062285.1, forward strand.
TTCTGAGTCTCCCGGGGCTGTGGTGCCGAAGAGCCGGGCAAACTTGTTAGAGGTGCAACTTGTCCTACGCTCTCAGGCCCTCGGCGTGTGAACTCCGCGGGATGCCCGAGACTGCGAGCAGCTGAGCGCCTGGTCGAGATGCGAGTTGGTCTGACTCTCCGGTTCTAGCCCGAGACTGCAGCGGCATCCCGCGTCCCGGCCAGGGGAAGGCTGTGTGCACTCGCCGCCTCTGCTCTAGCTCGCTTCTCGGCCAGACAGATCTGGACATTCGTAAGGCATTCGTACTCCTTCGCGCTTTACATTCCACACATGAGCCTGGTTCTCCTTGGTGCCAGGCACTGGGGTGACCCTGAAGGACCGGGAGAAAAAAAAAGAAAGAAAAGAAAAGAAAAAAGAAAAACACCCGCAGCCGCCCTGGTCTTGGATCCTGTGTTCTCCCTAGAAGACACCCGTTGGCAGCCTGCTGGTCGTCTACTTCAAGTGCTCACTCCCACCCTCCAAAGGAGTGCTCCACCACCTCCCGGCTTCCTTCTTAAAAAAGGGGGGGCACACCTGTGATCCCAGCATTAGGGAAGCTGAGACAGGAGGACCTGGAGCCATAGGCCAGTCTGGTTGTCTCAGATAATTAAAAACAGCAACAACAAAAGAAAACCTTTTAGCCTCTAAATGGTTTCTCTGTAACCTCTGTATAGACGCCTGCCTGCACTGTGTACCCTCCTTATCCTCACCCCATCTCTGCTTTCTTTAGAACCCTTGTTTCACCCCACTTTCCCTACCAACTCCAAGTCAGTTCTCAATTTAAAAAAAATAGTTATGAGACAGACTCTCTCTGTGCAGGCCAGGCTCTTGAGTGCTGAGATTACCGATGCCTGTGACCACTCTGAGCTCTCAGACATTGGTTTATTTTAGCGTTGGGAATTGAACCTAGGACCTTGCACTTGCTAGGCAAGTACTCTGCCACCAGCTACATCCCTTGATTGCCTTTCAACTTTTTGGTTTTTTTAATTTATCTTTATTTTATGTATATGCAGATTGTTTTGCCAGCATGTGTCTTCATGAATATTTGCACAGCTCATAGATGTAGAAATGGGAATTGGGCCCACCCTGGAACTGGAGTTACAGACAATTGTGAGGTGCTGTGTGGGCGTGGGACTCAAACTCAGGTCCTCTGAAAGAACAGCCCATGCTCGTAACCACTGAGCCATCACTGAAGCTCCTCAATCTTATTTTCGAGACGGCATCTCACTAAACTGCCTGGGCCAGCGCTGGGTCATCAATCCTTGTGCCTCAGTCTTCCAAGTAGCTAAAATGACAGGCCTGGATTGGGTTTTGCTGCTCAGACTTTTTCTTACTTTTTTTATTTGTTTGTTTTTTGAGACAGACTTTCTCTGTGTAGCCCTGGCTGTCCTGGAGCTTGCTCAGTAGATCAGGCTGACCTGAAACTCAGAGATCTATCTGCCTGCCCCTGCCTCCCAAGTGCTGGAATTAAAGGTGTGCTCTACCATGCCCAGTTCACCTTTGACAGCAACAGACAGCCACTGGGTGCTGTTTCCCAAAGCTCTGCCCACCTTCCTCTGCTCACACAGCCTTTATATTGTATTTTTGGCTCCCTCTGTGGCCCCAGCTGGTCTAGACTCTCCTGACTCATTAAGGACTGCTATGCCCTGTCACATGACTGTCAATCTGGGTGCCCAGGCTCTCAGAACTCAGATAGTGGTGGCTTCTCAAGCAGATGCTCTCCAAGCCCTGACCAAGCCTCACGTTCCTCCACATCTTCCCAGCCCTCCTTCTACCTGCATACTCCCAAAAGTTCCCTCAGCATCCCTGTTCCCAGGACAACCACTGCCAACCCTTTCTTTCAAAGGCCTCCCCTATCCCAAGACCTCACATACCCCCTGCTAATTCTCTCAGGCTCACCTCCAACATGTTCTCACAGCCTAACTCTAGATCTCCTCTGTGTTCACTCTGACCATTTGGCCTAGCTTCCCTCACTGTGCTGGGACCCTTATTCAGTGTCCAGGTTCTTAAAACAAACAAACAAGTCAATCCATGATGGGGTTGTAGTGCAGAGTTAAAAGCCTCTGGCAGAAACTAGAGAGATGGCCAAATGGTAAAGAGCACTGGTCGCCCTTCCAGAAGACCCGGGTTTGATTGCTAGCACCCACGTCCTTCTAAAACTCCAGTTCCAGGGGATCCAAGGTCCTCTTCTGGTATCCGTGATCACCAGCACACGTGGCACACACACGTTCATACATACAGGCAAAACAGCCATACATATAATTTTTTTTAAAAATTAAAAGCCTTCAGTTGTTCCCCTTGGTCTTGAATGGAAACAAACCATGAAAAATGGGCCACTGGGCTGACAGGACCTGGGACCCCCTCCTCTCTGCTGTCATTATACTCCTATATTCATCCCGACTCTTCCACCCCACAGCCTTAGGACCTTTGCATGTGCTCTTAAGGAGCGCCTTCTCTGACGCCTGCCCAGGCTGGTGCCACATGTCTTCGGGTCTCTACCAGCACACTTGATGCCCACGTGAGCAATCTGTGCCCGTCTCTGCAAGGGAACTGGACAGGAGGTGACATATGGTGCCTGATCAAGCACAACAATCTTGAGCCCAAGTAGTAGTCCTGACTCCCTCAGGACCACCCGTCATGACTCTCGGAAAGGTCTGCTGGCCACCAGTACAGCTCCCGGTGTAGAGTCCCACAGTCAGCCCTGCAGCCATCTGGAACCCACTGTAGTGTTTTGGGTACTTCCTGATGTACTGGGAAGAATAAGGTATGCCTTTGGTGAGCTAGGCAGTCTGATGGGGAGGGATGCTGGCACCTCTCGAATTTCCTCCCTGGCTTGCTGACCACTGGAAGAAACAGCATAGTCCTGTCCCAGCAGGCAGGATGGGCGACTGGGCGTGTCCCCAGCTAAGTTCCACCAGACACAATAGCAGGAGCCACTGGGAGTTTTTCCAGCCTGAGTGGCCCTCTCCAGGGATGTCTCTTTGGGAGCCTTGGTTCTGGGAGAGGAGACTGGGGTTACTGACAGCCTCTAGTTCTGGTGAGGCAAAGCTGGACTTGCTAGCTTTTGGAGGGGCTCTGTTTTCCAGGGTTCCAGTCTTGGAGCATGCTGGGCCACAGGGGTGCCAGGAGTGTCCTGTGCTAAAGGCTCTCATCAGAACAGAGGACTGAGAGTCCTAAGGTTACCCCAGGGTCCTAAAAGCTTCCCTAGTACCTACCCATCCCTCCCTCTGGCCTGCCTCTCCTGATGCTGGTATTTGCAAAGCAAAACACCCCCAGACCTATGGGGGCAGGTCCCGGCAGTAATTCCCACAGTCAGAATCCCAATCTGTGAAGCTCCAAGGCAAAGGGACCTTCAGGTCTCCCCTGTGAATGAAGTTAGCGTGTTGTCTGGCAGTAGATGACAGGGTTTGCCCCCAAGTTCATCAGTGACTCCCCTCTCTTGCTGGGTGTTCCCATGGTCTCTCCAGGCACCTGGCACCCAGTGTAATGAGTGGGATTTCTGGGGCCACATGGGCCCCAGGGCCACAGGCTCTGTCTGCCAAGGGAGGACAGGGTTACCACCAGCTTCCACGGACACCAGACCACACCAGGCACCGTGTAGTAAAATGGCAGGCTTCAAGAACTCCCTCCAGGGTGGGTAGGGTGTGAAAGTGACCCAGGAGCAGACAGAGGAGACTGCCTGGGCAGGTGAGGGCAGATCCTATCGGACCCACCTCCTGCAGTTTCTGTGGTTCCCCAAACTTCTACAGACATCGTATACTGCCATAGTCACAAACACAGACTGTTTCCCAAACGAAGAGGGTCAGCCGGTTGTAAAAATACAAATGGATTTTTACAGATTCAGTTTCGGAGAAGGTGGGTTAGCCAATTGAAGCCCCTTCCCCAAGGCCTTACTCCCATCTCTTGGGACTGGCTTTTGGAAGGTGTCTATTGCTCCATGACCAAAAAACTTGGCGAGGAAAGGGTTTATTTTGCTTACACATCCCTGTAACAGCTAATCATTGAAAGCCGTCAGGTCAGGAACTCAAACAGAGAAGGAACCTGGAGGAAGGAGCTGTTACAGAGGCCACAGAGTACTGCTTACTGGCTTGCTCAGACTGCTTGCAGTACCCAGACCGACCAGCCCAAGGATGGCACCGCCCACAATGGGCGGGGCGGGCCCTCCGGCCCTCCCACCTCACTAATTAGGAAAATGCCCTTCAGGCCTGCGCACAACACAATCTTCTGGAGGCAATTTCTCAGTTGACGTGCCCTCCCCTCTGATGACTACAGCTTGTGTCAAGTTGACTTAAAACCAGCCAGCGCAGAGGAACCGAGTAGACACTTCCACCAGGTGTGGAGAAGGGAAAGGAGGAGTGACCAGTGGCCTCCAGAGAGTTAAGTGAGGGTTCCTCCCTGGAAGGCGTGATTCTACCAGGCCCGGGCTCCCATCTGGGTCTCTGGTGTCTGAGTCTCCTGGAGCCTGCGGGGGAGGGGAAGCATTGCTCACCCTTCCAGATGTGAGGCTGACCTGAGTGGTGTGTGTGTGTGTGTGTGTGTGTGCGTGCGCGCTCGCGCGCGTCTGTCTGTGTGTCTGTGTGTGTGTGACTGGCAGGGACCCACCTGCTACAGGAAGGGCCCTGAGCAGCTGATGACAGGCGCTGGGCCCTCAGCTGCGGGAGGCAGCTCGGCAGATGTTTCCGTTCTTTGTCAGGGATGTAGAGACACCGGCAGAAGTGACAACACCCACTGCGTTCACTCGTTCATCGGGTATCGCTCGGCTCGAGATCCCAGTAAGCGCCAAAAGTTATGCAGTCATAAGCCAGCATTGTCCCTTCATGCAATCTGCATGCCAGTAGAGACAGGCCCCCGTCAGTTCTGTGGGACTGGAGATGTGGCTCAGCGGTGGTTAAGATCGTTTGCCACACAATCATGAGGACCGCACCCACGTTACAAACTGGCAGTCCAGAGAAAGGCAGAGGCAGGAGGAGCAGCGAGGCTTGCTGGTTTTCAGCCTAGCACATGTTGTGATACACCATGACCGAAAGCAACTTGGGGAGGAAAGTTTATTTGGTTTAGATTCCGTCCAAAGTCAGAGTCCAGCAAGGAAGTTGATCCAGGTAGGAGCCTAAAGGAATCGATGGCGGGAACCTGCCCTTCTGACTCGCTCTGTTTGCTTTCTGACACACCCCAAGGCCACCTGCGCAGGATGGCACCTCCCACAGCGGGCTAGCCTCTTCTGCACCAATCTTAAGTCAAGAAAATGCCCCACACTCTGAGGACAGTGGGGGATGCTGTCCTGGTGCTCACCTTTAATCCAGAGGCAAGCAGATGTCTGAGTTACAGACCAATCTGGTCTACAGAGGGAGTTCCAGGAAAGACAGGACTACACAGAAAAACCCCGTCTCAAAAAAAAAGCCCACAAATGCCCACAGGCTTCTTTATAATACAGTTGAATGGGGACATTTTCTCAATTGAGATTTCCCCAAATGACTCAAGCGTTGTCAAGTTGACAGAAAACCAACACACACACAAATATACTCACACATAAGCAAACAGATGGATAGATGGCAGGGCCGGGTGTGGTGGTGCACACCTTTGAGCTCAGCACTCGGGAGGCCGGGTGTGGTGATGCACACCTTTGAGGCAGGCAGTTCTCTGTGAATTCAAGGTCAGCCTGGTCTACAGAATGAATTTCAGGACAGCCAGGGCTGCATAGAGAATCCCTGTCTCAAAAACAAAATGACAAAAACACCCCCCCAAAAACCCTAAATATATAAATAAATTGATTGCAGCTCTGTTGGGTGGGAGGCCAGGCCCTGGAAGAGGCTGGCATGGAAGCCCAACAGCGTATTACAGAGGAAGGACATCGTAGACACGCGAAAGCCTGTGACCCTTGGAATGGGTGGGGATACTGGGATAACCAAGTCTGTGGAAGCAGTGGGGAAGAGGACAGGGCGTGGATGAAATGGTTGGGGAACGCATCAGAAGTTCTATGTGTCCAAACGCGGCTTTGCCTCGACTTTGCGTTTTGTCTACGCTGCTAGCGATTAGAGACAAAATTTCTGTTTACCAGGTCCTTCCTGTCCACCACTGGCAAGTGTAGTACCAAGAGTTTCCAGAAGAGGGCAGAGGAGGGACGCAGCTGAGGAAGGGCCTGGCTCTTTGTTCCTTACCCCATCAAGGTGCTGGCCTAGGAGATCTGGGTCCTACTTCCTCAGTGACCACATCTCTGGCTGATTGGCCTCCCAACACTGCTGGGTGGGCTCTGGGTGTCCGTCCGCTGATTGGCCTCCCGACACTGCCGGGTGGGCGCTGGGTATCCGTCCGCTGATTGGCCTCCCGACACGGCCGGGTGGGCGCTGGGTATCTGTCTCCACACAATCCTACTTCTTCACGTTCCAGACCTGTAGGATGTCTCCTGTTCTTTGGTCCTGTCTCTCCAACCATCCGCCCTTCCGATGGTATGCTAATCATCCCTGAGTTTATTGTTTCGTTGTGGTTTTTAAATCTATGGTCTGCTAAGACAGACCTCTTGGTGCAAGCCTGCAATCCCCACCTGTTTAGGAGGCTGAGACAGGAACATTGAATGTTCAAGGCAGCCCGGGCAGCAGAGTGAGTTTGAAGGCAAACTGGACAACTTAACACGACCCTGACAGTGACTGAGAGAGAACACTGAACATGTGGGGCTGGATACATAGCTGTGTGGCAGAGTGCTTGGCTCTCATGGTGAGGCCCTAAGTTCAATTGTATTGTTATCAATAATGCCACAAGAAGCAAAATAATTTTTTAAATAGTATTTTGGCTTTTATTAACTATATCACCAGAAATTTATTCTATCAAAACCCTCCCAGAAATCGTTGCAAAGAATTATCCTATAGCCTTATACTTAATACCCAAACTGTAAATGTAATACTGTTCTTCTGGGAACATAGCTCTGTCAGTAGAATGCCTAGAATGTAGACAGCCCAGGCTTCAATCCCAAGCACTGCATAAACCAGGCATGGCTGGGCACACCTGTAGTTCCAGCTTCAGGATGCACTGTGAAACTCCAAGAGGCCAACTGCTAAGTGTATCTCACCTAGAAAGGGTTGGCAACACACTTGCTGAGAAAAGTAGGCCAGAACCAGGTGTAGTGGTGACTCAGAGGGCAGAGACAGGTGAATCTCCGGGACTTCAAGGCCAGCCTGGTCTACAAAGTGAGTTCCAGAACAGCCAAGTCTCTTACACAACCCTATCTCAAAAAAAAAAAGAAAAGAAAAGAAAAGAAAAAATAAGCCAGTGCAATATGGAATCTGAAACAAACAAAAAAATGTTCAAAAATTGAGAAACCCAAATAAAGTGTGTCCTTAGTAGTATGGAATGTTAAGTGTTTTGTACTGATAGACATGCCATGGCTATGTGAGATATTAATGTAGGGGGTTGTGGTCAAAGGATGAGCAGGAGCCCTGTGCATCTTACAACTCTCCAAATTAAATTATATAATCCTTTAAATTTTTTTTCATTCGTTTATTGTGCATGCAGAGTGGGCTGGTGTGTATCTGTAACACTGTACATGTAGGGGTCAAAAGACAACTCGTGGGAATCCATTCTCTCCTTCTGCCACGTGGGACCCGGGGATGGAGAGCAGGTAGGTGGTCAGGTTTGGTGCCTTTACCCTCTGAGCCATCACAACACCAGCCCTATTTTTGCATAATTCTTTAAGTAAAACCTTTTTTTCAGAAAAATAAAAATCTATGGACACTAGACCCCATGGCACTGAGTGTACTTGTGTTCCTGCATGTGTATGTACAGTTCCTCCTCGTGTGTGCATGTGTGTGTGTGTGTGTGTGTGCGCGTGCTCCGTATCTGGATATTTTAAGTGTGGGTGATGATAGGTCAGCAGAGGCAGAAGAGCTAAGAAAAGTTGTGGGTTTCTGGGTCAGAAGCCAGAGAGAGAGAAGCTAGGTAGGGGACAGAGGATTGTGAAGTAACTAACAGAAACCCAGAGCCTTCCCACATCCTTGCCAGCCAAACTCGGAAGAGAGGCCCAGGCTGCTGTCTAGGGTCATATCCTGCACTGGGCACAATTATGACTCCCTTCGCACCAGGGCCTCAGCATCTGCCTGGGATGCGGAGTCATGACTTTATTCTGTAGGCCTGGGAGGCTCTGTGTTTGTTTCCTGCCGTGTGTTCCCAGGGAACAGGTAAGGTTTGAGAGGGACAGGACCTGCTCCAGGGTCACATGGCTACAGAAGGCAGAGCTGAGCCTGAGGTCCCAGCAGGTTCCAGGACACACAGGGCAACACACATATACTCACTTGTTTTTCTCTACCTGGGCACAGGTGCTCCTGCCTTAAGGCCTGCTTGGGACCAGGACCCAAGCCCGAGGTTAGGGGCAATGTCAGAGCGTATGAACACAAAGGAATACTGTGTTGGACCAGTCTAGAGGCCTCTGAAAACAGACTGGGTCCTGCTGCATCTTCCTGAGGACTGGGGTTATTTAAGACCCAGTGGAGGATGAGGGGGCTCTGCCAGAACCATGTCACCATGGCAATGACAGCAACAGCGCCAGAACCGCAAGCACTATTTTAGCCCCATGAAAAGAGTCAAATTAACTCCAACAATCACAGGAGATGCTAAAAGGTTTCGCAGCCCTCAGCCTGAGCCCCTTAATGGCTTTATGCAACCTGGGCTCCGGGGGCCTGGGTATTAAGCTGCTGGGATCAGTGGGGTGGCCATCAACTAAGCTGAGCTCGGGCCCAGAATGTGTATGAACCGTTCCTGGATCAGGCTGGCAAGCTGTAGATTGACAGACAGCCAAACATTGTCCAGTAGGTCCTCTGGCCTGGCAGGGCTGTGGGAGGGGAGAAGCCCCACTCCCCTGCTCCCTTCCAGGGACTAGTTTTATAAAGCAAGTTGACAGAGGCAGCAGAACCTAAGCAGCACCCATCTCATCTTTTTGATAGCTCCACCTTGGGGGCTGGGCTCAAGGAAAGACCTGAAAGTACAGACAGCTCTTGTACCATGTGTTGCCAGCAAATTTTTGTGATGGCTGGGGGGAGGTGGTCGTGGCAAGCAGCGAAGGGGAGCCCAAAGCTGCCATGGATTTCACTTGGCCAGTGGCCTCTGACCTTTGAGATGGAAGGTTGCACATTTGGACACATCAACCCACAGCCACACGTGGCCCTGGCCCAGGCAGAAACTCCCCTGCCAGTACATAAGGAGGCATGCCCCTGCTGGGTGGCACTGGCTCCAGCAACCTAGCAGATGGAGGAGAAGTTGCCGCTCTGCAGGGAGGCTCCAGACCAAGGCCTTGCAGCTTGGCTGGGTCCAGGTGTCTTGCTCTTTGCAGAGAGAAGCTCAAAGACCTCACACCACCAAAGGGCAGGAGCCTCCCAAGGGCAGGGCCTGCCGACCTCCCTTACCTTTCCCCTGAGGGGGTGGCCTCGTGAGCACCAGGAACACAGATTCCTTTGTACCCTTAGACATGGCAGCTGTGGCGCCAACCTAGGCATATGAATTTAGGGCCCCCACACTCCAACCCCCAGCCAAGGAGGCTGCACGGAACTTTGTGTCTTTGGGCTGTTGAGAGTAAAGATACCGAGGAAGTCCCAGAACGAGGGGTTAATGGCCTCTTGTAAATGAGGGGCACACGCAGACATGACACTCATCTAACATGGACAGAGGGGGCAGGAGTGAGGAGCCAGATGGACCAGAGTCCTTCCTGCCACGTGATCAGGAGTTACCCCAACCTCCCCAGGCCTTGAGTTCCTCACATGTGGTGTGGGGGCTATTCTCTCTCATCCGCTGTAGGTAAGCCTGCCAGGCACAGGGCTCTGTCCGCTCCACGCCAGAAGACCATCTTTCTGCGTCTCTTCCCAGAGGCTATTGGCTCTTGAAAGGGAGACTTGAGCCAATTAATAAATAGAAGTGGTATCCACTGAGCAGCAGCAAGAGATAGACAATGTCCTAGATGCTACGAGGAAGAAGCAATATTGCGTGGTTTTATGGGAAATGCTGACTCTGTTGTAACAAAATGTTTGAAAATAAAATCAACTTGTTTTTTTTCACACAGAATCCCCTTATGTAGTCCAGAGTAGCCTGGAACTCACTATGGAACAGTTATTAGCACACTGTGTTAGAAACATAGATGGACAGATACCTTGATATCTTTCCTCAATGTCTGAACTTACTGAATAACTAATAAATTCATGAGTTATGTTGATTTTGGGGTATGATTTGCTAAGTAGTCCTGATTTCCCTTGATAGCTGGCCATTAGCAAACAGTCTTTATACAACTTAATTACTAATATTAACTCCCAGGTACAAAATACAAATCACATAATAAATCATTTTGCCGATGCGCGCACACACATACACACACACATACACACACACAAGCTACGAAAGGTTTAAAGAGGCTATGACAGAGTTCAAGGGGTCCCAACAGTTCTTACTGGTGGCAAAGGCCTAAGACTCAGACACATGTAGCACCCCCTCGAATTAGATAACGTGCTCCTTAGAGAGCTGCTGGGGACCCTGCCACAGAGACAGACCTCAGGGTCACAGGTTTGATTCCAGCCTTAAGGTTGGCTAGATCTGCAAAAGTGAGAGGGCAGCACCACAGAAGACACAGAGGTTAAAAATCAACAAGCAAGGGGCTGGAGAGATGGCTCAGAGGTTAAGAGCACTGACTGCTCTTCCTGAGNCATATATGCAGACAGAACACTGTATACATAATAAATAAAAATCTTTTAAAAAAAATCAACAAGCAAGCAAAAGAACAGAAGTGGGTTCAGACAGATGACTGGGTAGTCGAATAGATGGCAAACTGAGAAGGTTGTATTAACAGCAAGAGCCAAGCTGAAGACCCTGGCACAACTGAGAGTCCTCTGCTGATGGTCATTTGAAGCATCCACTAGGTGAGCAGGTGACTGGTATGTGGGGGTGGTCGTTGCCGTTGCCATGAGACATCCTCCCCTTTACAGGATGTGGCACCCTCCCTCAACATGGTACATTTGATAAGTTACCACGGTTGGTTTTTCAGTTATTTTAATATGCCTGTATGCTCATGTGGTCTAGTGTGCTTTGGTGAATATTTAGGGTGATACCATGTTTACTTTTAGGAATAAGTTTGTTGTAAAAAAATATTTCAAGGTGTGTTCCATTTGTTTATGCTCTGGAGCACTTGTTTAACGACGTGAAAGTGTGATTCTTTGCCTGTCTAAAACACCTGATGATCTAATAAAGAGCTGAACGGCCAATAGTGAGGCAGGGTCAAGGATAGGCAGGGCTGGCAGGCAGAGAGAATAAATGGGAGGAGAAATCTGGGAGAAGAAGAAGGAGCAAGAGAACAAGGAGAGGAGAACGTTGGGGGCCACACAGCCAGCCATGGCGTAAGAGTGAAAGTAAGAAAAGGGGAAAGCCCAGTGGCAAAGGTAGATGGGATAAGTTAAGTTAAGAAAAGCCGGCTAGAAAAAAATCCAAGCTAAGGCAGGGCATTCATAAAAAAGACTAAGACTCCATCTGTGATTATTTGGGAGCTGGGTGATGGGTCCCCCAAAGAGTCCAAAGAGCCAAAAGAGTGAAAAAGCAAACAACATAAGTTACTAGTTTTTGCCTCATGGGTGGTGATAGACCGGGGGTGCTTACAAACACAGCGAGATACAATGTGAAGCTACAGTCAAACTGAAATCTAATGCTGCTTGTGAAACAAGTCTCTCAGGGTAAGGCACAGCTTGAAGAAAACAAAACAAAACATAAAAAACACACTGGAGTTTTATGCAGCGTGGAGTAGTGGCCTGATCTCAACAGAAACACAGAATGGCTTCCAGCTCTTAGCTTCAATCCTCAGTCCTCCTGCCCCTGTCTCCTGAATGCTGGTGTTACAAACCATGCCTTGCCAGTGGGGTGGAGCAAAGGTGATTTATTGTGGCTCACAGCACCAGAGGTTTCAGTTCATGGTTGCTTGATCCCATTGCTTTGGGCCCATATAGCAGGGCAGAGCATCACAGCAGGGAGCATGGTACAGCAAAGTTGTTCTTTTATAGCATCCAGCACACTGAGAGAGACAGGAGAGAGCACAGCCCCAGAAACCAGCAACGTCATTTCCTTCCGCTAGACCCGCCTGCCTCTGCCTCCCGAGTGCTGGGATTAAAGATGTGTGCCACCACCATCCGGCTTCCCTCCTAAAACTGTTTTGCCATCTCCCAGTAGTGCCACAGACTGGTGACAGTCTTCAACACAGGCATCTTTGGAGGTTTAAAGTCCAAACCGTTAGATAAATGAAGATGTTGAGTTTGGGAGACTTGCTCAGTGCTGTGGAAATAGTGAGTGTCATCGGGAGAGCCAGCACGCCAGGCCACTGGGTATCAGAACTTCTCAACTAATGAGAAGGCATTTATTCCGTATTCCAGAGCCAGCACGCCAGGCCACTGGGTATCAGAACTTCTCAACTAACGAGAAGGCATTTATTCCATATTCCAGAGCCAGCACGCCAGGCCACTGGGTATCAGAACTTCTCAACTAATGAGAAGGCNTTTATTCCGTATTCCAGAGCCAGCACGCCAGGCCACTGGGTATCAGAACTTCTCAACTAACGAGAAGGCATTTATTCCATATTCCAGAGCCAGCACGCCAGGCCACTGGGTATCAGAACTTCTCAACTAATGAGAAGGCATTTATTCCGTATTCCAGAGCCAGCACGCCAGGCCACTGGGTATCAGAACTTCTCGACTAACCAGAAGGCATTTATTCCACAACAGTAGGCAGGCTCATCTTCCCCCAATTATACTTGTTGTACTGAAATGGAGACTTCCTAGCTGTAGGTTCCCCATCCCTCGTCCTTACAGTGCAGAGCAGCTGGAGGACAGTCCCCAAGCCCCGCTTCTGCCCCAGAGCAAAGGAGCTGACTCCACGGGGGGTGGGACCTTCCTCACAGACAGAATGGCATTTGGTTAGCACACTTGTGGCACCCGCTGACATTTGCTCCCTTGGTCTCACCCCACTCCCTTACTTCTACTTCTAAAGGTCTCAACGAACTCTGTTTCTGGAGACTGTGTGTGTGTGTGTGTGTGTGTGTGTGTGTGTGTGTGTGTGTGTGTG
>LOJH01062287.1:3507-17529 GCA_001685095.1 Ellobius talpinus
GAAACCCTTATACTCTATAAAAGCTGTTTGAAAAGCATGCTTGGGGTGCCCAGTAAGCCTGACTGGATGCCCACGAGCTCGTGTAATCAATAAAGCCTCTTGCTGATTGCATCCACCAGGACCTGGTTATTGGGGAAGGGAGAGTCCTCTCGCTCTTGAAGATCCTGACTTGTGGGTCTTTCAGAAATAGGATCTCTCACTGAATCTTGAGCTTACTGTAGGCTGGCTGTCCAAAGAAGCCCCAGGGAGCTGCCTGTCTCTGCTTCCCCAGGACTGGGATTACAGATGCATGCCACTCCGCCTGTCTTTTTATGTGCATGCTAGAAATCTGACCGAACTTGGGTCTTCATGCTCATGTGGCAACTGCTTTACCAGCTGAGCCATGTTTCCAGCTCCAGAATTCATGATGATGCAGACACTGTGGACCTTAGAACCTTCTGCATCAATCTCATCTTTTGCCTAGGCATTCCAAGAAGGATGGGTGAACCAGATATGGCTCATGCAATTTCAAAGGAGAAACAATGTGGGAATTTTGAGAGGATCATTTTTTCTCCCCTGACAGTCCTTTCGCTTTCTGGGGATGCTCCCAGAGACAGTAAATTGCACTAGTAGAACTTGATGGATTACTTCACAGCTGGGGGCAAATGGAGGGAGTGACCCACAGTCTCCTCTCTCCTGTCTAGTCTCCCATCATTTCCTCCTACTCCCAGTTTCTTCTGTAATTGGTCCAAAAAAGCAAGGCAGGAAATATGTTTCGAAGGTAACATAAAGGTCTGAAGATGTTAGGAGTGGGGATAGATCCAGGGTTGTGTGAAAGGATAGTAGTTTCTGCTCTTTGACATTGCAGAAAGTCATGCTAACTGTTTTTCCTAAAGGGGCTTCTTATTGCTTGTCTCTTAAAAGAATGTCTTATGTGTCTGTACATGTGATATTCTCTCTCTCTCTCAGTGTGCATATGCTATAGCAAGTGTGTAGAAGTCAGGGGTCAACCTCTGGAGAATCTTATTGTTGTTTTTCTGCTGTACACTAGGGTAGCTGCTCCCCATATTTCAGGAATTTTCCTTTCTCCATCTCCCATCTCCTTGCAAGAGCATGGATTATATAGATTCAGGTTACTGCACTTGGCTTTTTCAGAGGCTCTGGGCATTTAGATTTAAATCCTCACTCTTCACCTACTGAGCCACCCCCTAGCTCTATTGCTTGTCTTTATTGTTATTATTGTTTTTGCATTTTCTAATTAGGTGACTGCAAAGCATTGTGATCACTCTGAAAGGCACAGCCAAGACTCCAGAATTAATGGGAATCATCATCTTTCAGTTCAGGCTGCATTACATAGTAATAGGCAAATCATGAGGCTTTTCCGAATTTGGTCACAAACATGAGAATGAGAAGTATACAGAATTAGAATCAGTGTCCTGCTAAGAGTGTCAGGTGTGTCCTTGCAACATGCACTGTTCCAGTACCCAGGCTTTGCACTTGGCCTGAAACTGTATGATCTGAATAACAAATCTGTCCATTTTCGAGATTCTGAGATCCTCAGAAACATGGCATGTTCTGAACATCTTCATTCTTAGCAGAGAGAGAGGCCCACATGGGGACAAATTAACAGCAGCAACAAAATCTTACTTTTCTGGCTATTGCTACAGCTCTTACCAATATCTCAAGCCACAGAAGAAGAAAAGAAATGAGAGAGAAGTGGGGGGGTGGGCATTAAGCACACCTGCCAAGGTCTATAAAAACTGTACTATAGGTGTAGAAAATTTCTCAGCAAGAAATTTCCCTATAACCTAAATAATTTCTTAGGGCTTTAAAAAGATTTAAAAAATAATCAAATGAAGAAAGAAAGGAAGGAAGGAAGGAAGGAAGAGAAAGAGAGAAAGAAAATATGTTCTTTGCTTGAACCAATTGCAATGTTAAATGTCTGCTTCTCACTCATTTTTATTACCAGGCTAAACACAGCCTGTTTCAATGAAAGCCCTTTATAGCATATAATAAAATGGGTTCATGACTCATTTTCCTCTTATTATCCTTCAATTGCTCGAGCTCTCCAGTACTGTTGAAAGTAGACATTAGGCCCCAGAAGCCAGAACATTACAGAGTGCAATTGATGATAATACTTAACACCCTAAAGCACCCGACCTGGAAACACTGTCACCTGACCTCTTAGTCTTGGCCGAGTCTCCAAACATCAACTCCATTTCTTTTCTTCTGTGAAATGGGGAGTTCCTCTCTTCTCTTCCATACATCACCCCTCCTGTTCTGTAATTGGCACAGGCCCTACTAAGTTAGCTTCAACAATTTTCCCTTAACACACACGGTGGAGGGAGGGGGAGATTTACACAGCTAAGTTTAATATTGCTGGAAACAACTGGACAGTCACTAAAACAATTCCTTCAGAGAGTGACTTCAGATGCTACATACAAGTGCTATTGTTTTTGGATGACTGCCAATAATTATGTTATAATTTAATCCAAAGAGAAGGGGCAGACCCATACCATGTGTTTGCTTATTGCATGGATTACAGCCTTTCTCCAAATACCTTCTACTTCCTCAAGGTAGATTACAGACCCTCATTATGACATTTTATCTTGATTCCTTGAAGTAACAGGTGAAAGTCAGAATCAGTGGGTTCTGGAAAAGCCATCTTAGGGAGATAAACAGCACTGGCTTTGGTAACTTAAGTTAACGTCACTTCACAGGTAAAAAGTAAAAATTTTCCTTTATAAGGAGCACAGGGCTTTCTCTCTGAAGCAGCAAGCTCTTTATAGATCTCGTGGCCCTTATGGGTTGGTAATGCTGCTATGCCAATCACAAGTGGAGTCCCCAAGTCCCCAGCTCCTACTCCCCACCCCTGAGCAACTTGTTTAAGTTCTCTGTGGCTCCACTTCCCTATTGGTCAAATGAGTTCATTTCTAGCTAGTTTTCCTAATTGTTGAGAGGATGAAGAAAGCATCATCATAAAGTCCTTATCAAAGCTCTGTATTAGATGGTCATGAAGTCGAATTTGATGCCTCCACTCACTGTCATATGGCATGCACTTTAACCTTTTTATTCCCTTTATTATTATTTATTTATTTATTTGTTTGTTTGTTTGTTTATTTATTTATGTTTTTTGAGACAGGGTTTCTCTGTAGCTTTGGAGCCTGCCCTGGAACTCACTCTGTAGATCAGGCTAGCCTCGAACTCACAGAGATCYGCTTACCTCTGCCTCCCAAGTGCTGGGATTAAAGGCGTGCATCACCACTGCCCGGCTTCCCTTTTTATTATTTTTTGATGCTGGGATTGAATCCTTACACATGCTGTGTGCAGGCTCTACCACCTCGCTACACCCCTAGTCCTCAGAAGAGTGCTCTGATATGCTAACTAGGCCAGCCCTCACAACATGACTGAGTCAGTCTCGCTGCTACTGTCCTGAGCATGAATGGGAAAATCAGTGGAAAGGAGTCACTGCCATCTTCCACATCTGCCTGTAAAACCCACTTCGGGTCTTCCCAGTAGAATATGCTTCCTGTACAAGTCCGCATTCTGTGAGAGCATGGAAGGACTTGGAAGACCTTGGACTGCTGTTCTTCTCTTGTCTTGTTTCCGAGAACCCAGACAAAAGCAGCGCAAAGAAGCCAGGGTTCATTTAGATTTACAGTTTTGCAGTACGGTTCATCATGATGGAGTCAAGGCAGCAAGAGCACAAAGCTGTTGCTAACATTGCCATCTATAGCTGGAAGCAGGCAGATGAATGCTGGTGCCCAGTACACTTTGTCCTTTCCTTCATCCCAGACCCCAGCCCACAGAATGGTGCCACCCACATTTACGGTCAGTTTTCTTACCTTAATTAATCTGATCTAGAAACTTCCCCATAAATATGCTTCTCCCCTGGGTTATCCTACTTCCTGTCAAGCAAGTTGACAATGAATTCACACTGCTTGTGTCTGTTTCACCACCAAAGGCAAGCCTTTGCCCCCAACCTTGTCCACGAAGGATGGAGCTATCCCTCCGAGTCTTTTTCTCTTTTTAAGTCTCGGGTCATGGAAGAAGTCCATCCACATGGGAACTATTTATTAGTGGTTAAGTGAATAAGAAACTTAATGTTTGGTTCTAAAAGTAACACTGTCACATCTTAAACGGTATATTAATATTAGACGTAGCCCAAGGGTAGATTAACAGTGAATGGCCTTTCCTATAGCATTGATGCAATTGAAAAAAAATGGAACAAGAACTATCACTGGGGTCAATCTCAGTCCTCCAACTGAATTTGGCTTTATTGTGATAAAAAATAAATAAATAAAACTGAGCTTCAGAACATGTGGTGAGAATTTAAAATGATGGAAACACCACTTTCTCAGAAGGTTGGCTTCCTGGGTCCAAAAGTTAAACTAGCTCTGATTTTTATCCTTGGATTAATTACCATGGAAGAGCTTGTTTTTAAAAGAATAATCACAAATGAGCACCAAGTGACGCTGAGTGGGGCATCTGGAAGCCTTAGGATTTCGAGCATCCTATCGAAATGTCACTGACTTAATAACCTGCCATTTGAAAGTAACTCAGTTGAGACAGGTGGATTTTGAGCAGCCCTTTAAGCAGCTATTATGGAGAGCAGAAAGGGGAAGGAAGAGGAAGAGGCATTGTTGGGAGAATTGATCAGTAGCTCTAGGTGAGACCCTTCCCATTACTGTCTTTCATCCTGCTGACCGCCTAATGTGCTCACATCCTTCTAGGCCATCTCATGGACCCAGCAATAGCCTGTCCTTCTCTTGCTTCTCCAACTCCACCCATCTTTTGGAAGGTGTGTGTCACATGGGTTTGACAAGCATGATTGTCCTGTGGGCCCTGCCACACGATATGTGCTTCTCTTGTTTCGAGTTCCATCCTTCATTTTCACTGGTTGCACCCCATGCTCCAGCCAATCTTCTCCTAACCAGGACCTGTAGGTTCCACTTTGGCCTCCTTGTTCTTACCTTGACCATGACTGGGGTGCTGTTGCCACAGCCCAATAAGGACAGGCTATCCCAGGGGAGTTAAGCATTGTTCAAGGCCACATAGCAAGTTGGGAGCCAGAGTTTTTTAATTTCTATCTTATGTATTTAGTTGAATCTTTATTAAAATATATATTGTACAGTCTCCTCCTAACTCACTCCATTCCTTCTCTCTCCTATTAGTTCCCCTCCCCCTCAGACACTTGCACTTCAACAGCATGCCCCTACACTTCCACAATTTTATATATCTTTATAAAATCCAGGGAGCACAAGGAGAGACAACACAATATTTCTCTTTCTGAGTCTGCCTTAATTTGATTAATAGATTATCTCCAGTTGAATCCATTTTCCTGCAAATGACATAACTTCATTCTTCCTTGTGTGGAGCTAGAATGTGACTCTTGAAGTCATGTGTCCTATTAGTAACTTTGTCCATACGGATGTGCATAAGTCATTCTGAATCCAAAATTCATGATCTTAAAGCTAGACTCCACACAACATAGCAACACACATGGTTGAATCCTTCTCCAAGGTGCCAATCTCATCAACTTTTTCTGTGTTTGGGTTTTGATGGTACCAGAAACTTAGCTCATGGGGATGAGACACAACCATACTGGTAGCTGCTACAACTTTTTGTTTAGGGGAGAAAACACTTCTGTGAACAAATATGAACCCCAAATATACCAGTAATGAAGAACTGGATAAAAGAACCTGACTTCCAAAGGTCCCTAAACTCTGAAAAGAAACAATGACTATAAATTCCTCTACTGACGACTTTTATGTCTCCAGTCCATGCATCTGTATTCTTACTTCCAAGTTAATATATGTCATCCCTTGAATTGAGGTAATTTTCTTGACAGTTTTATTCAGCCAGCCCATCTTCCTGAGAAAATGGGACGCATCAGGATGGCACTGGCTTATCCAGTAAAAGTAGATGACAGCCTGAGGAGAGCTCTGAGAAACCGGAGTGGTGTGTGTGTGAGTGCGTGTGTGTGTGTGTGTGTGTGTGTGTGTGTGTTCTTAGGCTGTGTCATTGGTGGGTATCTCCACACTTCCCTTTGATTCTCTGATGCTAGCATTTCCACCTGGATCCCCCATGAAGGGAAATATGTGGCTATGTGTGTTACCGTCTCCATCCATGGTTAGGCTTGGAAACATTGTGAGCTTTACCATCAAGAAGATGAGTGTTCTTGAAACAAAGCCTTTGAGGAGCCCTGTGGCCTTGGGTGAATGACTAGACCCCCTCAGTGTGCTTCTAGAGCTATAGAAATGCGAATGACGTCGACCTCCTCAGCTTTAGAGTAGAAAGTAATCAAAGAATGATTATTCAAACTCCCCGCCTCCACAATGGATAAGGAAGGCGTGGTAGGTTTCTAACAAGTGTGAGCTTCCTTTTCCTTTCAAAATCCAACAGAGATAAATGTTTCCAAGTCTTCAAATGTAAATACATGCCAGGAAATCCCCATAGCTGTTTCACAGCATCATGTAGACAGAAGTAGAGCTACCCATGCCATAGCCAACCAACTATCTCACTCAGCGAGGAGACCTTGGAGATGGACCACTTTCTCTTTGCGATGTCCTAATTAAGGGGGCTCATGGAAAAGAAATGAATAGATTTTTCCCAGAGCGTTGCCAGGGTGTAGGAATAAAACAGGATGGATGCGAAGTAAAAGAAACACTAAAAACAGCCAGATTCCAAACCCACTGGACTTCGGATTTTCAATTTTATGAACCAAAATATTTTTGGAATTGCTTGTTTCATTTGAGAAGTAGAGGAGCTATTTGTGAGACACTTGGGACCTGTTTCTACCATAGCAAGACTAAGCGTGCTGCTCTCCATTTGGCCCTGGAGTTTTCATACTGGCTGCAGGTCACTTAACAGGGAGAGCACTTGTTCTTCTCTCCCCAAACACACATCTCTGCCTCCTCCCTTGCCCCGCTTTGCTTCCCTCACTGAGTGCCCTGTTCTCTCTTTGTTTGCGCTAATGTAATAACCTGTCCCCAGGGAGTGCCACTAAACATAACCTTAAATAGTCAACAACATAATCAATTATTTTCACTGGCAGAATGGCTTGTTTACTTAATCTCTCTTTTAGAAACAGTCATTTCTAGAAAGGCATTTAATACCTTACTTATTTTGACAGCATCAGGAAACTCCATTGTTAATCAGAAGCATGGTAAATCAAACAGACGTACATAAAAGCAACAGCTGAGATCTGTCAGCCGGGTTGACTTTTACAGCATAAAGCTGTAAAAACATTTTATAAGGACAAGTCATTTAGGGTCTGGGAAACTCACACTGAATGACAAAACTTAGTCCAGATGAGTCCAAAGGCAGAGTCACATTTGCCCAAATTCATTTTAACTCACTCTCTTTGTAGGAAGAGATTTCAGAATGAATGAATTTATAGAAACAATAAAACGCTGAATTCTGAATCATGAAGTGCATTTGGTTGATTTATTTTGACAGGTGCCATTTAGCTTTAATGATTCAAATAACACTTTGTAGGGATCCTGAAAGTCCTCCAAGGGTGATTTATGAGTGCCGTGATAAAACCCTGGCCATCTGAGCTTTACTGTATCTTAGTGGTTAAGTCACCATTAAGCAGTCATTCTCCGGGTTCTACACAGGAAGCGGTACAATGCTAGGCTCCTCTACTTGGCAACTAGAGGTTTTAAAAATTGCATTTATTTGTTTTGTGCGCCCGTGCATGTATGTATATGAGTGCATGTGTCATGTTTGGAAGTCAGAGGAGAACTTATTACAGTTTGTTCTCCCCTTCTGCCATGTTCAACAAGCTTGGCATCAAGCGCCCTCTCTTGCTGAGCCATCTCACTGGCCTGTTTGCAGTATTTTTTTTAATTTGTTTGTTCGTTTTGTATTTTATCATATTTCTTGTCTCAGTTTCTTTCTGTACAAGAAATACTGAGATTGTATTCACTGTGTAATTACCCAAGTTCTGGCCTCAGTTTTTGACATGACTGTCACAGGTCACAGAACCTCCTTATATCAATTGTTGTCCAAGACTGACAAATTAAAAAAGATGTTTCTGCTAAGAGAATTAACATCTGGAAGGAAGTTTAAGATCTCTTTATTAAAGACCTCTTCCTAAGAGAGAAAATGATATGCCTTGTGAGATAAATGAGCAGACTAGGCTGGGCGGTGCTGGCACACTTCTTTAATCTCAGCACTGGAGAGGCAGAAGCAGGCGGATCTCTGTGAGTTCGAGGTCAGCCTGGTCTACAGGGCTAGTTCCAGGACAGGGTCCAAAGCTGCAGAGAAACCCTATCTTGAAACAAACAAACAAACAAACAAAAACAGAAAAGGAAAAAGAGCAGAGTATAGATTTCAAATACTGTAGAAGGTATTAAAGAGTTAAAAAATAGCAGAGGGATACAATTATCTCTAGAAAGACACACATCAGTAAATAGACTATAATGCAGTGATAAAAGAGGTAGTAAAAAGATGTTGGATGGAGCTGTGAGGAATTTAGAGGCTTGCCTAATTGGCTTTGATTGTCCACTTGAGAAGAAAGCCTCAATTGAGAAACTGCCTAGATCGTGTTGGCTCATGGGCATGTCTGTGGCAGATTGTGATGGTTATTAGTTTATGTAGGGGGCTTAGTCTATTGTGGGTAGTACCACCCCACAATGACTGGGAATTTTTAGAAACCCACATATTTACAACCCACTTAGTGAAGAAAGCATCTAATTCCCTGAAGATATTGGGCCGTATTGTGTTGCATGCTACAGAAGAACAAATAACTGAAGCCGAGAGGACTAATTTGATCTGTTCGTCATCTCTGTGTCAGATGGAAAAGGTTTAGTGTTACAGATGCCTTGGACCATATCAGGGCTCTGTTGGGGTCCATTCAGAAAAATCTGTTTCCTTCTGGACAAAAGATAGATGGAGATATGGCCTTCTGATCTTCCCTAAAGACTGGAATATTATACTCTACTGCCATCTCTCTTAGGGGTTAGTCTATTGTCAGTCACTTGACCATCCCCTGGGAAAGGTGATTCACCTAAAGCCATAGTAAATATGAGAGGAATAATTATCCCCCTAATTATATAATGTTCTTCATTCTAAGAAATCCCTCCCTTGGTGCAGTGGATTATGGCCCTGTTGCCAGGCAGTTAAGCCCGCCCACTTTTCTGAGTCCTAGCTTTAGAAAAGCGTAAGTTTTCTTCTTCTCTCCTAGCTCTTCCTTCGGGATATGTCCCACAGCTTCAGCATGGCTTCTCCGGCCCTTGGGGCTTTCTCACTGTTTCTCTAACACTATCCCACTTTTACCGTGTGACCGCTTCCTGCCCTCCACATTGAACGCGGCAGTCTAACTGAAACGGCAGGGCTTTCTCTCGTCTCCATCTTCCTCCTACATGCAGCTTTGATTTGCAGCTTTCATGCCCGGTTGTTTTTCTCTCAAACTCTAGTAAAAATGTCCTTGAACTTCCTTCTGAATCTGTCTTAAGCTTTTCGTTTAAGTCATCTTCTCAAACGTGCATGAGTGTTTGGCCTGAGTTCCTCTATGTGTACCCCGTGTGTGTGCCGCGTTCATGTATTGTGCACACGTGTGTGTGTGTGTGTGTGTGTGTGTTTGCTGGTGACTATAGAAGCCAGAAGAAAGTACCAGATTCCTGGAATTGGAGTTCCAATGTGTCAGTACCGGGAACTGAATCAGGGTCCTCTGCCAAGAGCAACAAGTGCTCTCCAACCCCGAGTCTGTTTTTAAATCATTTCATCTCGTTAGAAATTTAAAACTCAAGGTCGATTCAGCGTGTAAACACTAGCAGAGTAACTGGTGAGAGAATGTGAGTGGAAAAGTTTAAAAAATTCTGGTTAAGTCCTTTGCACAGAGGAATAGATTAAGAAAGACACTCAGGCATATTGTTATACTCTATGGGAAAATTAAACAAGATTCTCCCATGAAATCTGCGTGTAAATTCAGGCTACTGGAGCTTGGTATTATTCACAATGACTGTTGTTGTTTTCTTCAAATTCTTCTCTCATTTCGGCAAATTAAAGCCCCAATTTTAAGGCTGACTATTGTACACTTTAACTGTCATTTGGTATTCAAGAAATTATTTCCATTTTTTTGTTGTTGTTGTTTCTAAATATAAATAATCATTAGTCCTTCCCAAGACTTTAAAATTGAGGTCAGAAAAGTTTTTAAAATCTGTAATAACTTGCTTTCCCCTACTGGTCCAAACGTAAATGCATCTTTTTTTCTAAAAGAAAGAAGGAAAAAAATCTTCTAATAAATACCTAGCTGATTTGAAACTGTTTGGAAAATCAATTGAGAAATTAAAATGATAGATAATCACAGTGTAGCGCTAAGATGTTACATTAACATTCATATTTTTAGAAGAGGGTTGCATTTTAAATATGGCAATAATTATCATATCATAGAGAAGACAGCCTGTATTTTTTTAATTGAAGTTGCACCTGAGGCCTTCAGGGGAGGGGACCCTGGTGCCAGGAAAATTATACTTATTGAGGGACTATACATGTTGCCCAAGGAAGAGTAAGTGTTTGTAGGGGTCAGGACGCATCAACTGGTTACATAAAGCTGAGGTAACTCTTGCAGCGTCACCCTTAGCTTCTACTGACAGCCACAGACCAAGCAAGCTCAGCTCTCAGTGTGCAGCTCATAGTCTGAGACAATACCTACCGTACTGGTCTATTCCTAGTCTTAAATTTATGTCTTAAATTTGCCCTGTGTATTTGGTTCTTTCAAAACACTGGGTTTTATTTTCACCTGTAGAAAAAGGAGAGAAAAAGGAAGTAGAACACAGTTTCTTAAACTCCAGCTTGTATGTGTGCCACCCTGGGATCTTGTTTAAAATGGCGGGTCTGAGCCGGGCAGTGGTGGCACACGCCTTTAATCCCAGCACTTGGGAAGCAGAGGCANCAGGCTCCAAAGCTACAGAGAAACCCTGTCTCGAAAAAACAAAAAACAAACAAACAAACAAAAAATTGCGGGTCTGAAATCAGGAGATCTGTGAGGTGAGCCTTTGGGAGTCAGCTTTCATACTCAGCTCCAAAGTGATGCTTGTGTTGCTGATGCAAGACTCCATTCGGGGCAATACCAGGTCTTGCACTTCCTCTTTTCTCTGTAAGTAACTTCAGATGACCCAGAGATTTCTGTTTCCATCATGCGCTGTTGGAGTTGTCCGTGGAGCTTAGAGCATTACTGCTCATCTTGCTTCTCTCACCTCCCTGGAGAAGGCTCAGCCTAGGTTTTTTTTTTAATGTGTGTGTGTGTGTGTGTGTGTGTGTGTGTTTCTCAAGACCAGGTTTCTCTGTGTAGCCCTAGCTAGCCAGGCACTCTGTTGACCAGATTGGCTTTGAACTCAGTTCTCTCTGCCTCTCCGCCTCTCTGCCTCCTGAGAACTGGGATTAAAGGCATGTACCATTATTGCTCAGCTTTAGGTTTTGTTTTTAAAAACTTTTTAATAGTGATCTTTGGCCTAGCAGATAATTGGCATTGTCAAGTTTTAATAAAAGCCACAAACTGGGGAAAGAATGAATTTTGAGCCAGCGAGACAGGTCAGCGGGTGAAAGTATTTGTCATACAAGCCTGACAATCTGAGTTTGATCCCTGGAATTCAGGGAAAGGTAGAAGGAAGGGAACAAACTTCACAGTTATCTTCTGGTCTCCGTGTGTAAGATATGTACTCTGGCCCCTCCCCCTTCACACATGATGCACATACCCACAGCAATAAGGAATAAAAATAAATAAAAGAAAGGAATGAATGCATGAATAACTAATTAAATAGAACACACCGTAGCTGAAGATCACATATTCAGGCTCTCTTAAAACCTATCTCTCCTTTTAATTGTCTTGAATATTTGAGCAACGCTGCATGATTGAGACATATTCACTGTAATTCCTTGCAGCCTTCGGGACTGCTGAATGAATAGAGAAAAGATGGAGCTCTGGCGCTCAAGCTCAGTTGAGGTGACTGACATTCAGCCTCAGCAACAGCACGGCTCTCTTTAAAGAGTAGTGCATGCTTGTTTATCCATTCCGAAGTACTTAAGTTCAATTCCAGAGTAACAGATATCAGGGCCTCTGCTCTGGAGCTGGGCTGCTTGTTCAGGACATGCCCCTTGGTCTTCAAATGACCTGTTCTGTCTGTGCCTTGGTTTTCTTGTCTGCCAAGTAGAGGAAGTTTTCAGAGTTGAGGAGACAAAATGATGTAATTCCTGTCAACTATTGAGAAACCTAGCACACAGTGAGTGAGTCTTGCAAGGACCTGCTTACATTGCTGTTCAAGTTACAATTTTTAAATCTCATTTCAGACTTTGTATATTTGTTTATCTA
Source organism: Ellobius talpinus (assembly GCA_001685095.1). Taxonomy (NCBI): domain Eukaryota; kingdom Metazoa; phylum Chordata; class Mammalia; order Rodentia; family Cricetidae; genus Ellobius; species Ellobius talpinus. Next base: position 15,806 of record LOJH01062287.1, read on the forward strand.
TGAAGTATATATAATTCCTGCTGCTGTATACAAAGTATATTTAACAGTTATGATAACCCCTAGTATTAATAGAAACTTACCCCTTATAAAATCTTGATAGCTTGTACACTTTAGAAATTTAAACTTAAAAAACTGTATAGCCCATAGACACTATGGAGAACACAAAATTGTGTTACATCTTTGCCATCAAAAATGATCTGTCTAGAGCTGGATACTACTCAGTGGTAGAGTGCTTCCCAGGATATTCAAAGCCCTAAGTTAGATCCACAGCTCAAAAGAAGGGAAGGAGGAGGAGGGACTCCTTGGCACAGTACCACATACTTATAATGAGAGGCAAGAGAATTAGAAGGGCGTTCAAAGACAGGCTGAGGGAGAAGGTTTTACACACAAAAGTCTGTTTTCCACTTCAGAGCTCATCCTGGAATCCCAACACTTAGGAGATAGAGACAGAAGGATCATGAGTTTGAGGTGAGCCTGGGCTACATACCAAGTTCCAGTTCAGACTAGGATACGTAGGAAGGTCTGGTCTCAAAACAAATAAACAAACAAACAATTGAATATGTGAATGAATTAATAGAATTTCACAAGGAAAGGATGTTAGCCATCACAGAATTGGGTAACAATTGGGTACTTTCCCCTACTCTATGGCAAAGCAAATAAGACAATTCAAGACAGGGAATTACTCCTTTTGCTCTTCCATTTTCTTTAATTTCTAAAGACTGAATTTTAATTTTGCCAAAATTATTCTTTTTAAAGTGTTATTGTTTTCTTGATCACAAAAGTAACATATGGAAAGGCAGAGCCTACCCCAGGGAGATCATGGGTTACAGAATTATGACTAGGAAGGGAATAATAGTGACATTTTGGCACAGATCACAGAGGAAGGTTACCCTTGTCACTATTTTTTGTTCTCTTGTCACCTTTACATTTTGAACGTGCAAATATTATTTAGTAAATTAAGGATTTTTCTTAAGTCAAAATGCATCTTTTAATAGACATTACATAGTTTGGAGAATTAAAAAATATATATAGAAAGTGAAATTATTCTTTTTACTATCATCCAATTATTATTGTATTTATTTTCAGGTTCTGAGAATCTTCAATTCCAAGGAGAAACATTTTTTTAAATCCTGAGATCATGTTACACATACTATTTGAGAAATATCTTTCATGTCAAAGTAGATAAATTGAGAACACAGTTTCTAATTCCTGCTTTGTTCTTTTGTATGTATGCACATCACTTAATTAAATCAGCTCTCCAGAGATGAGTATTTTTAACAATTGTGTGATAAACGCATGCATGTTTATGTCTTGGTCTTGTTTTCTTAATCTAGCATCCTAGAAGCCCAAATTGATAGGTAAATCAATTATCATGTATATAACATAATATACATGTGACATTGAGACTTATCAGGCCCAAGCAATGGCTTAGTGGGTAAAGGCACCTGCTTGCTGACAAGCCTGAAGACCCGAGTTGAAGCCCTAACTCCTAAATGGAAGAAGGTGAGGATGCACATGAAGGAAGGTGAAAATGCACTGCTGTAAGTTGTTCTCTGACCTTCACACGCACACCTTGCTGTGTGTACACCTACGTACACAAACCTGCACACGCATGCTAAATAAATGGATTCAGTTAAACTTTATTTCTTTTTCAAATGAATGCTTCCTTGCCTTTCCTTTCCTTTCCTTCCCTTCCCTTCCCTTCCCTTCCCTTCCCTCCCCTC
>LOJH01062290.1:0-10880 GCA_001685095.1 Ellobius talpinus
GTTGAGTACCATTCTTTCGAGGTCTGTGAAGAATTTTGCTTGGATTTTGATGGGAATTTTATTGAATCTGTATATTGTAAAAATCCACTTTTTCAAGACCCTGTTAATACTAGAGGGGGCTTTCATACAGCCAACAGATTTTCTCTTCTGAATTCTAAAGTTCAAATGATGAGAAGAGAAATCTACAAAACTCTATGTCTTTAGGCCTCACAGCAGATCAATGTGGCACCCATGTCTCTGCCAAACTTGAGTTGCTCTGTATGCATTTCTTATAATTCTGCTAATATCTCTTACATTTTACAAGACATATGAAAAGCAGACTCAAACCTAACAGAATGTAAGCCAGCTCAAAATCACAAAACATTCTAAGTTTAAGACAGTATATGTACTATTATGACCATGCTGGTCCCAGAGTTATTCTAATTCAGGTCATAAAAAATGTGTAAAGGGCCAGAGGTTTGGCTGCACAGTTAAGAGCACCGGATTGCTCTTTTAATAAACCCAGGTTCATTTCCCAGTTCCCATATGATGACTTGCAACCATGTGTAACTCCAGTTTTGGGAAATACAGTGCCCACTTATGACCTCCATGGGTACCAAGCAGGTACTTAGTGCATATACATACATGCAGGCAAAACACCCACCTACATAAAATGTACAAGAAAATATTCTTGTAGAATGCATGGCAAAGAATATACAATTGTACAATTTTAATAAATAATAACAGAGATCCTTGTAAAGTGACTGCACCAAATCATATGGCCACTAGTAATATATGATAGAAGCCATTATTTTCCATTCTTACCAGCACTCAGTCTTGTCAATATGCTATATGATTCTTGCTCTGATTAATATTCTAGATGTGTGCTTTTAAAAGGTTCTCTCTAGCTATAATGTGAAACATGCCTCCAGGAATTTTATGGATAACATAGACATACTTCTATCTTACATTTCTATTACAACAAATGAGATTTCATGGGAACAGAACTAATGAAACATATTTGACCTGGGAAGGGAACAATTTATGTCTCAGAATGTCCAAAGATCTGTTCATTTAACCACAGGGTTTAAAATTTTCTCTGGGTTCCACAGTAAACACCCAGGGGCATTTGGGGGTATTTAAAAATTTAAAGAAAAACACTGTGATAGTCTTCATTTGTCAAGGATCCCATAACCTGCTTGCTTGAGGTAGTTCTCAGGTTTAACATTAGGTTGTACTCCATTGTTTTTATGGTTGCAGTATTAAAAATTAAGTACTGTGTGTACACCCATGGGGATCAGGAAATAAAATAAAAGAGTGATATCCAATCTGATTCTAAGGTCTGAAAAGTTGTCTGATATCCAAAGGTGGCTACTTAAAATTAAATAATTTATTAAATCATATTAAGATTTTATCTTAATTTCTCATACCATTTTAAGTGGCAACTATGCTGCTTATAACGAATACATACTGAGTTGGGGAAGCTTAGCTATTTAATAAATGGAAATGTTGGGTATTACTATTGGTATAGAGAACCATGAAAAATATTGATGAGTTTCTAAGGAGGATATTGGCAACCAAGAGAGTTTGGGAAGTTCTAATAAAGCTTGATGAAGCATAAGAAACAGCTAGGAATCGTGACTAAAATGTTTTCAGTCTCACCTACCTCCCTGATTGGTATTAGAAGCCAAAATACTCTCCATGTTCTCTTCCAGTTTCATCTTGTCTATCTTTAAGCCCTTGTTACTTGAAAGCTGTTGGGAGTTATGTTGAGTTGGACAAACCTTTTAATGCCTCTGTTGTCTGCAGAAGAAAGAGTGATTCCAGGTATCTATTATGGCTTTTTACTTGGGGCTGTATTTTTATTAAGGATGATGAAACAGCTTCATTTACTTAATGTTATCACTAGTTTCTCATTTGAATAGTGCTATATCATTTATCATTTCTGGTTCCAATGGATGGAATGAAATCATTAATTTATATCTGGACTCATTTTATGAGAAAACAACTACAAAGGGGATTATAATAACAAGAGAATTTCATCTAACAAACTGATCTTTCCAATAGCAAAAGAACTCTGATGCCCATGCTAGGTAGACAGGCTGATGGATAATTAGGTGGGCATAGGTGGAGAACAGATAGAGGCAAAGATATATGATCCAAATAGGTATAAAAATCAAAATTACCCTTGAAGAAACAATATAAAACTATTTTAACGTTTATTTTATTGTGTGTATGTGTGTGTGCGTGTATATATATATATATATATGCATGTATGTACTTGGAGAATTCAGAAAAGAGCATTCAGTCCTCTGGAGTTGGACTTACAGGTAGTTGTGAACCATGCTTGTCAGGTTCAAAGGAAACTCCCATTTCTCAAATTCTGATGGCTATACAAAACTCAATATTCCTTAGGAACTTTTTGAAACTGGTTCAACTCTGTTGAAAGGAGCCATTTCCTTTATCAATGGCAGAAAGGGCAAATGGCTATCTGTGGTACCTTAGCATACCAAAGTCCATGCTCGCCTACATTCTCCTTCAGTACCACAGGTACATGTTATACATTTCAGATTCCAGGCAGGCATCCTGTCTATTCTCACCTTTCCCCCTACCCTAAACTCCCTCCAGCTGAAAAGTGTCCCTACTTCTAGCTACTCATTCCTCTTTATAGCCCTGCTCTTTCAACTAACCTTCCTCTTTTGCTTTTTTTTATGTGTATAGGTGTTTTGCCATGGGTGCCAGGTCCCTTGGAACTGAAGTTACAGTTGTGAGCTGCCATGTGGGTGCTTGGAATTGAACCCAGGTCCTCTGGAAGAACAGTCAGTGCTCTTAATCATTTAGCCATCTCGCCAGTCCAGCCCTTTCATCTGGAAGAGTCCAGGGTAGAGAGAGAAAATAGTAGATTGAACATGGCCAGCAGACAGGATCTGGACAAGAGAGAAGCAGGAGCAGAGTAGAGAGAATGGGTGGATGAGCAGATGAAAATAAAGAGAGGACCAACAGAGAGATGTCAAAGAGAGAGGACTGTTCTCTCCCTCATATCTACAACAAAAATCTTCCTCCTAACTATACCTCAGAGCAGCCAAATCAAACCATGTTTTCTAAGGAGCGTGTGCAGACAAGAATTGCTTTCTTGCATTCAAATGGTCTGGCTTCCACATGGCCACCACAAAGATTTCTTCACCAATGTTTTGATAGTTCAAATGTTAATATGTTGTCTATTCAAAAAGTAGATATGGGATTGGTGAGATGTCTCAACAGGTAGAGACCTGTTGACCTGAACTTGATACTTGACCTGTTTGATGACTGGAGATAATCAAGTCCCACAGGTCCTCCTCTGACCTCCACATGTGTGGTGTGGTGTGTGCATACCACAAAACCCAGTCAACAAATGCAAACTTTTTAGAAGAAAATAGGCATGTCCTCCCTTTGGAAGGATGCAATTGTGAGAGTAGTTGCTATATTTCTGGACTTTCTGTGTTGAAGAGAGGGTTTGGAAGAACACGGTCAGAACTAGAACTTGTAGTTGCCGAGTGAAGGCAGAAAGCTCTGTCCTATTGGTCCTATGGATCCTAGAGCCCTGCCTCTGCCTTCAAGCACTGTGAATCAGTAATAATCTAAACTGGATTTCTGACTAGGGAACTCCTTTCACTCAGGCAGCTTGGCTCCTGCATCTGGTCTCAGGCCCAGTGCCCAGATTGCTGTACTGGGAAACTTCCCAGACCAGTTTTGGGCTCTTGGCTTCCCTACCTAAGAGCTCAAATGAAAGGGTTGGTGAATCCCTTGGGGTAGAGATGATTTGCAACCGACCAGTGAGCTCTGTTGGAATGCTCATTCCTGTTGTCTCTGGAAGGAAAAGGAAAGAAAAGGGAAAGGAAAGGGAGGAGGGGGCAATGAAGAGCTCAAAAGGCTGGGAATTGGTTTCTGCAACTGTCTCCTACCAGGTACTGGGCAGGAGCATTAGGCCTCACTCTTTTAGCCTGAGGGAGAGATCTGAAGATTGCTTACTAACTGGGTTTCCCACCCTTTTTCCTCCTTCTACTCCTTGGGTTATGGTGACCTGAACCATCTCTCACAGTCAGTTCTGAGGCAGCAGTGCCTGAGAATAGCTCACAGATCAGCAGCAGCCTTTCCTCTGAACAAGGGGACAAGGGGAAAATTGTGGTGCACCGCTTTGCATACCCCACCTCTAAGTGCACTGGAGGGGGGATGTGGAGTGCTGCGGGGGTGGAGAAGTCATGACCTTGTGTTCCTTGATGTTATTTGATGTTGGTTTTGGCTGCATTCAGGGAGCTAAAAAGCATATAAAAATGAAGCTAATAAAACTGTAGGGCTAGGGAATGGACCAGGCACAAGCTGTGGACTCCCAAAGCAGCTGTAGCTGAGCTCTTGAGCCTGACTGGCTCACATTCCTTCCAAGGTGCAGATTTGGGCAAGACCATAGCCCAACTGCAGAAAATAGTTAACCTCGTTGGCCTATATGATTTGAAATCTTGGTTAGCTTTTTTTTCAGAGGGAAGATGGTGAAAGACGCAGTAGGAAGACCTCAAAGTTTCATTTGTGGCTTTCATGGCAGCAGGACTGGGGGTTGTTTTCCTTCTCTGCAGCATTTAAGCCAATCAGTCTGAGAGCTGTTCTGTTAGTCTTCTCATGAGGCAGTCTTAAACCGAGAAAAAGGGTGAGAGTTGGGATACTTGGAGATAGTCATCAAGATGGTTATAAAAGAAAAGGTGTCTGATCATTGGGGCCCACTTCAGACCATGAAAGTCACACTATCTCGGCCAATTTGAGGGATCCTAGAAACCTCAAGTGGAAATAGTAAATGGAGCCATCTGTAAGGCTCCAAGGTCATCTGGGAGAGAAGTGTGACAACCGATGTATACCCACATGAATATGACACCTGGAAATGGTTTCTCATAGCTACCAAAGTGGTGCTTCACGCATTTAGGGTACCAGAATGAGACTCTATCACTTAAACTTGATTAAAGTAAAAAGCTAAGGTTTCCTACAGGGACTCCTAATGTCGAGGGAACTGGGTTTGGAGTTAGGAAGTCACAGCCCTCCTGACTTTGCTGCCACTTATCGGTTGCCTTGTATGATTTCAGTACCTTCTATTCAGTTTTCTAGTCTTTAGAATGGTTAGAGACTTACTCTGGTTAAAAGTGAAACCAAATTTAATGTTTCCATATTGTCCATAAACATATCAAATGCATGCTTCATACTGAACAAATTCTCAGCACCTCAGGTCCAAGACTTAGTAATGGATAAGGTTTGGGGCTATGTATTTTCTTCAACATAGTCATAAATGTTGATATAAAGGATCAAATTCTGGAAGCATGTCAGAGATTCATAAAAGATGGTTCCCATATCCATTCTGGTAATGTGGAGCAGAGGTAAAGAAAAGAAAGGGAGAGATGGACAGTGTACTGATCGGAGACAAAAATCCCAGATGACTCAGAGAGGGACAGGTTCCATTTGATGAAGACCAAGGACACTTTTCCCTTCAGTATTAGAAGTGTTGAAGACAGAAAAGCTAGCAATAGGTGACTTCACAGTTGTTTTAGGAATCCTTATTGAAAAGTTTTTTTGTGTGTCCTGATAAACATCTCTGCTGATGCAATAATCCAAGTCAGACCAAATCAAACTGAATTAGAAAAAGCCCAGGTTTAATGGATACTAGCGCTCCTGTATGATCTTCTAGGCCCTCAGAGAGGAGATGGGAAAGGAAGACCAGGCAACCACGTGTTTGCTCTCTGAGTTGCTGTTTAAATACCCTGTGGGAGTGGTCTTGAGCATCTCTGAGGAGGGGCCACCATTTGGTAGGCTTTCTTAGGGGTGGAGTCTGGACTGAGGCAACTTCCACCCAAACATTCCTTACTCCTTGGATACATGGAGGCCAGGGGCTGGGGTGAAGCCTGGACCCAAACTTTCTAGACTCTTTGGTTATAAGGATGCCAGGGGCTGGGGGTGACACCTCCAACCAGACATCCCAGACTCTTTGGCTATATGGATTTCAGCAGCTGGGTGTCATTTTCAACCCAAATACTTTTACCCACCTTTTTCTCTCTGTTTCTCTGGGAATAGCCGTAACTCTGGCAACCATCTACCCTGAGATCTACCATATCTTTTCTTTTAGAAGTTTCATTGGTCTCTGTCTTATTAGTAGAGGAAGCAGTCACCTAACCCCAGCAGTAATCCCAAGGTTCATTTTTTAAAGATTTATTTTATTTTTCAAGTATTTGTAAAATATGTCTGGGAGTGAGTATGTACACATATGAATATGAGTACAGGTGTCTATGGATTGGAAGAGGGCATCAGATCACTTGGAGCTGGAACTATTGATGGTTGGGAGCTACTTGCCTTAGGGGCTACAAACAAAACTCAGGTCCTCTGCAAGAGAGTACATTTTCTTAGTATCTGAGCCATCTCTCCAGACCCTTGAGATTTCTTATATCTGCCTTCTTACTGCTAGCACAGGACATTTATAGCTACATGAAATCCACTTACTTATCATTAGGAACTTCACTGGTGGTCTGATAGATTAAGATTAAAGTTTACAGAAAGGGGAAATTAAGCTTGTAGAGATAAAATTACCTACAAATAGCCAACTACTGACAGAGGAGGACAGAATTCAATTATGTGTGACTATTAATACTTTCAGGAGAGTTCTCCCAAGAGAAGACTGCATATGGACTTACAATGTAGGAAAAGCCAAGACTTCAGTAGCACAGTTTCTTCACCATCTACATCCTCACATTCTTATTCACAGCACAACTTTCCCTTTTTCCATAGTTTTTATAAACGAAAGCTTTTCCTATGGCAAAGACAGGTCTCTCACCATGATTGATAGACATGGTAGAGAGTTCATGAAAACTCTCTGGCTAACATTTAAGCCATGTCTGTGTTTCCATTCCTCCTCTTTGGAGGTAGTCTTACTGTCTTAGTTAGGGCTTTTTTTTCTGTGAAGAGCCACCATGAACAAGGTAACTCTTATAAATGAAACCATTTAGTTGAGGGGGCTTGCTTGCAGTTTCAGAGGTTCAGTACATTATTATCATGGTGGGGAACATGATGGCATGCAGGCAGATGTGGTGCTGGAGCTGAGAGGGCTACACCTTGCAGGCAATGGGAAGTCAACTGATAGTCACACTGAGAGAAGCTTGAGCAAAAGAGAACTCAAAGCTCACTCCCATAGTGACAAACTTTCTCCAACAAGGCCACACCTCCTAATAGTGTCACTCCCTTTGGAGACCATTTTTTCAAACCATCACATTCTACTCCCTGGCCCACAAAGGGTTATAGCCATATCATATTGCAAAATGCATTCAGTCCAACTTCAAAATCCCCATAGTTTATATCAGTCTCTTCTGAGATACATGACAATCTCTTAATTGTAATCACCTATAAAAATAAAAAAGCAGATCACATACTTCCAACATATAGTGTCACAAGATATTTATTACAATTCCAAAACACAGAGAAGGTAGCATAACAAGGAAATACTGGACCACAATGAGATAAAAAAAAAAACAGCTGGGCAAATTCCGAAGTCTGCATTTCCATGTCTGTGGTCAAAGTGTTCTCCATGTCTCCAACTCCTTTCAGCTTTATTCACTGCAACACTCTTCTTTCTTGGGCTGGTTCCACTCCATGTTAGCTCCCCATAGCAGGTATTCCACAATTCTAACATCTCTTATATCTTAGGTTCTTTAAGGTAATCTAGGCTTCGACTTTGTAGCTACATGCAATGGCATCATGGACTTTATTCTGTAACTCCTTTCTTCCCTCCTTGACTCTAAAGCCACAATGATGTGGCCCAAGTTGCCAAGTTCTGCTGCTTACTGGGGCTCGATAATTACCCTCTCATTCAATTATTTCTTCTCCTGCCCTTGTTCAATTTCTTCACCAAAATATCACAAGAATGATCTCTAGGCAATGTACTAAAATTCTTCTTCTCTGAAACCTCTTGATTCAGTCCTGGACAGTGCATCAAATCACACTCAGTTCCACTGTCTTCCATGCTCCACCTAGCACAGCCCATTAAGCTTTGCTTAAAGCATTCCACTGTTTTCCAAAGTCCAAATTCCTCTAAAGAGAGTGCCACTCCATTTGGGGGTCATTGTCTTTCAAACTGCCACACTTAGTTTTTCATTTTTTTATTCTCAATGAAAACCATGTTTTCCTCTCCTATGTTTGATTGCCACTAGAGTTTATGATACAACTATCCCTTAGGCAGTGGCCTCACTGCTCATTTGGAAACTGTTCTTTCCTCTTACAATTGCATGTTCCACTTTCCTGGTTTTTCCCCCAGGTATTGACCTACTTCTTTCCTATTCTTTTTATTCTAAATAAAAGGAAAGCATGTAGTCAGTCTCCCACTATCCTGAATTATATAGGCAAGTTTCCCACATTTGGGGAAATTGAATAGATCTGCAAATCAGAAGTGTAATTGATAAGCCTTGCCATGAGAAAACCACCTTTGTACCATGATCTTGTCATTCTTTCTTCATAATTTAGTTTCCAGGCACCATTTACCCCATCTGAGATAGAGTTATCAGGGTGCTTCTACCAGCCAGCCAAACAAGGAACTCCAGTCTAGAAATCTGTATTTGTAAGGATGCTTCTGTTTACACTGGATGTATTAAAATATTAAAATTTCATTCAAACATGGCTCTTAGTTGATGGGATATATCAAGATAATACTCTACGAGCATTGAGATAATAAATCTTAATATCTTTCTCTGGGATCCCAAATATAGACATAGCATGGATCTGGAGCCTTCTGTGACTGATTTTCAGATAATGGTACAAGTGGAAGGGTGGCAATCATTCCAGTAAGAGATGTGTGTTGGAATCATTATGCTTCAAAATGAAATATTTGTATGACATTTTTTCTTCCATTTTCAATAAAATGAAGAGCTTTAAGGTATAACTGCTATAACCTTAAAAAGATACAGTCTGCACATGGCGGTGTTTGTCTATGCAACAGAATAAAGCTTATAAATTAGAATCTGTCAGTCAGAGTTCTCTGTGGAAAGGTTATATTGTACCTGAGAAACGTGTTTTACCTTATTAATTCTAGTCTAGATTGTAACTGCAGAAGCAAGGTAATGTGATGGGGGAGGAGATTAGACTCTGATTTGCTTTGAGATTAAATTCTCCTTTATTTGTGACTCAGATATAGGACTCCCTGGGTTTCCAAGATCTCAGTGACATAAGCCTGATGGGGAAGAAATTTCCTAGGTTATTATGACTATAGTGAGAATCTAGCAGATGTATTAGCCTGAGAAGGCCAGGTCAAAACAAAAGCATTGCCATTTAGTTCATTTGCATTTGTACACAATACACCTTTAAAGGATGGGAAATTCATGAGACACAGGAGTGAAATGTTCTTTGGGATCGTATGTTCAGATACACATGCTTAGAACTGTATGAAGCAAGGTAATCAATCAGGCAGGAGATCAAGTTTATGGACTAGATAAACATAATGACTATGACACACACCTCTCCCTGAAATAAGGGTTCCAGGAAATTGAAATAGGGCTTCCTTTTACCCATACACTTTGTAGAACATCATTTTCCTGCATCATATGAACAGGTTGGAATTGATAGACTACATCATATGCGATTTTGGATGGATAGTCAATACTTAATGTAACAGAAGCAGCTTTACAAACATGATGGATTTATTGAAGAGATAGAAGGCTATACCAATTTCCTAGCCTCACTCAGCAGTTATCGGGTTCAGTTAACAGTGGTAACAAAGAGAAAAGTGAGGATTGCAATACAGTCTTTAATTTTGCATTGTATTTAGTATTCCAAAGAATGAAATGAAACTCACTTCTATATTGCAGTTATTATGGAAAAGATAAGGTCAAGATTTTCTCTGACACATTGAAGACTGGCTCTGAAACCAGTGAAGACAAGTACGAGTGATGCAATGAGTGTGACCAAGTTTTGACGGGAACGTCCACAGGGAAGGATATGGGTCTTATACTGTACCAGACCCGGCAGAAGGCAGAAATGGAGATGTTTTAAAGACACTTGTGACTCTCAGTCTCACTATGAGACTATTGAAACAGTTGCCACCAAAGAAATGGGAATTCTAGCTGATGGAATAAAGGGATGGCAGGAAGTTGTTCCCTCATACCCCACCTACTTTAGGTTTAATCTGAGAGGACAAACTTTGTGTGGCAGAGACTCTCATGTTTTTAGTTATTTCTCAGAACACTTCCTCTAAGGACTTGTTTTTCCTCCAAATTGTGCATCCAAATATCCTTCATTCTCCTCAATCCTCATTGTCTGCTACTTTTCCATATGGAAATCCAAGAGGTGACCTTTTCTTTAGTATCCCAAAGAGGAGTGCCAGACTCAAGCACTGATAAGGAAGAAAATAGATGTTAATATTTGCAGTGTGTCTCCTACTGAATCCCAAAACATTCTTTCTTCTCAGCTATACACTGATATTATCAGACCTTGAACAGAGAAAGCAAGGAAATTACGGTCCTGGAAGAGCATAGAAGCCTTGATGTGGCTCTTGGTTGATGACAAAGTTATAGACCCTTAGACTGCTCTTTTGCTGTACAGGTATGCATGTCCCTTCTGCAATACTTTGGAAGCATATAGGCTCCATATGTTCTGCAGATTCTGACAGACCAAGCAATTTTTTCTTCCAGATTAAGCCTCAATGATTATCTCTTTACAGTTGTCTCTGTATAACACTTTGTTTCCTTCCATTACAGCCATTACTACATTGTACTTCTGCTTTCTATTTTCTAGGGTTTTGCTCCTTCCAAGCCCACATCTGCCATATCAGAAGCTACCACAAAGGCAGAGACCCCAATTTTGATTAGTGAGGTATCCCATACCCAAAAAGATGAATATGGTATGTACTCTCTTAT
>LOJH01062292.1:0-10880 GCA_001685095.1 Ellobius talpinus
ACCTGCCCATGCTTTTGCTTTGTAGAGCTGTTATTTGCTAGGGACAAGGGAGATACTTGGCTGTGTTTGGTCTATTCACATATCTGTTGATGAAATTAAAGATATTAAACTGTATTTGTGCATTTAATTTTTTGCTGCTTTGTATGCCTCCCAGTATTCTCGGTGACAAAAAGAAATAAAACAAACCTCATAAATATTAAAATACAGTACATTAAAATACAGTGGTCCAGCTGGGTGGTAGTATCACACATCTTTAATTCCAGCCCTTGGGAGGCAGAGGCAGGTGGATCTCTGGGAGTTTGACATCAGCCTGGTCTTCAGAGTGAATGAGTTCCTGAACAGCCAGAGAAACCCTGCCTTGAGGGGCAAAGAAACACAGTGACCCATGTTCTCCAAGGTTCTACTAATTTATATGAATTTCGATTTTGAGTGAAAAAAATCTTAGCTCTAATTGTTCAATCATTACTTTAAAGTTTGGTTCCAAGGCTGGCCTTTGACTCTACTGAACTAGGCTGTCTTAAGCAAGAAAGCAAGACATGCATGTCATGTTTAGCAAGATTAAATGGAGGATCCTCTGCTCATGGCTGGAGAACCATTCGGTGACTTTTACACTAACTTTCCATTCTCTGCTGATACTATCTAAAATCCGAGCAACCCCACCCAGGCCCCAGTCAGAGGCTAAGACCATCTCACGATTGCTCGGCCATTCTCCCATGGGGCAGGAGAGGGCTTACAAGTCACCCTGTTCGTCCACTGCGCAAGTTTGCAACTCCATGTGCTTGCAAGTTCCTTCATTCCTGGACCACTTCCCAGCCTTCCTCTTTGTCAGCAGAACCAAGAGGTAACCAAAGTCCTCTGGATGACTCCAGGGGACACCTGCCTGCAGCTGCTTTACAGTACTAGTCTGAGCCCTCGTCATTTGTCCCTGGCAGACTATCTTTACAAGTCAACTCTGACATCTGAGTCCCAGCTCACCCAGGACAGATGTGCAGCAGCAGGGTCAGGATGGCAGGGACAGGATGGGAGATGCCCCAGACAGAGTCTCTGTGGGTCCTGAATACACATCTATGGGAGAAGGTTCCGTTCAAAATTCCTCCATGGGCAGCCTCCTGGAGCCAGAGGTTAGCAAAAATATAGGCTCTAGTGCTTTGAGAAGAACCTGTGCACCCCCTCACACATACACACTGCATGTTTCTCTGGAGGCCAGAATTGGTGTCTCTTTCACTTCAGCCTCTTAGAGAGCAGTGGGACATTCTGCATCCCCAGGCCAATGGGGTGTGGAGAAGGACACCCATGAACACTGGTCACAACTTTTGGGGTAGAAGAGCAGAGGCCTTCCTTCAAGGCTGGACACAGGAAGGACAGCCAGGAGATGACTGGCTCCTAATACAGATGCCAGGGCCCAGTCTCATGGCATTCCTATTAAAAGCTCTGAGAAGACAACAGCTAAAGCCAGTAAATTCCAGAAGGTAGAGGGGTTCCCTGAACCAGGACACTAAGTCCAGAACACTGGCTCTCTAGAAACATAACTTGGGGGGCTCTCCTCCTCTTCACTTAATTTTATCATATTGTTTTTTATATTAGGTGCACCTTGATATTAAAACTGGAGATAAAATGTACACCCTCACCCCCAGGGGAAAAATAAAGAAAAAGCACAATAAGGATCATTTTATATCCATTAGGATGATGTTTCAGAAGAATGGATCACAGCAAGTGCAGGGAGCATGAGGGGGCAAGACCTCACAGACATTGTTCATGGCTTGGTGGAAACTGTCTGGGAACTCTTCAAATGGTTAACTCCGAGCTATCACGTGACCCATTAAGTCCATGCCCACGTGTGAACATAAGAAGTCAAATGTGTCCACACAAATGTGTGCCAGGAATTTTCTCATAATTCCATTCATAACGGCCCCAGAGGAGGAATGGCCCATCATTCAGCAGGTATTCTGTGGATCTTTTTAAAGGTATGTCCTTTAAAACCACAAAGATGAGCACTCAGCTGTAAAGGGGGATGGGTTCTGACAGGCTACAACTGGATGAGCCCTGGAAACATCTTACTTAGGCGAAGCCAGACACTCAAGGCCATATTCTGGAATTCTACTGCAATCCTCAGAGAGGTAAATCCAGGGAGCTAGATAGAGCGGTAACAGAAACATGTATGGCTTCTTTTTGAGCATGTTCTGTAGTGATGGTTGTGTCTAGGATATGCTGAAATGCACAGAAACACATGCATAAAATGGTTGAATTATTATGATGGTCTTGTAGTTTTCTTTCTTTTACTGTGATAGAAGATCATAACCAAAAGTAACTGCGGGAGGAAAAGGTTTATTTGGCTTACAGTTTCTTGTCACAGCCCATCACTGAGGGAAGCGAAGGTAAGAACTCAAGCAGGAACCTGGAGGCAGGAACTCAATCAGAGACCCTAAAGGAAAGGAACACTGCCTGCTAACTTGTTTTCCACTGGTTTACTTAACTATCTTTATTAAATAGCTCAAGTCTACCTGCCTATAGCTGCTAGCACCACCATAGTGTGCTAGCCCTGTTTACATCAATTAGCTGTTAAGAAAATGGTCCTCAGACATGCCTACAGATCAGTCTGATGGAGGTGATTCTTCAGGTGAGTTTCCCTCTTCCCGTGGGGCTCAATCTGTGTCAAATTAACAAAGGCTATATATATTATACCACCAGTCCCTCCCCTCATCTACATCCAGGGACTTCTTTTTACAAAAGCAAGCAGAGGACAGAGACAGACAGGCAGGCAGGCAGACAGACAGAGAGACAGAGACAGATAGCTGGATGGATAATTTAGCTGGGTATTGAAGTCAGGGCTTTCCACACATGCTAGGAAATACTTTACTTCTGCAATATATAGTCCTAGCCCTGTGTGTGTGTGTGTGTGTGTGTGTGTGTGTGTGTGTGTTGTTCTGCCAATCTCCCACGGGGCAGTGGAGGCAGGGACATGCCAGCTAAATGTCTTGTGCTGTGTAAGGCTCTGAAGATGAAATTTGGCCCTCCCATTTGAGACTCAATCATGTTTATCTCAAAAATGTCCTCCAAATCCCTGTGCTAGTCAGGCTAGACATTGATTCTGTGACAAGAAAGAGAGAGCAACGAAACAACCCATGATTGGTGTTGTTCTCTCAAGGACGGCTTCTGCATGTTTTCAGCACAGGTCTCATGATATAGAGGCAGTGGAAGTAAAAGCAGCCAATGGGTGCTCATCCATGTGGAAGCCAGGGAGGCCTTTTCTTTCTAGAAGTGTCTCAATAATAACTCCAATGT
Source organism: Ellobius talpinus (assembly GCA_001685095.1). Classification (NCBI taxonomy): domain Eukaryota; kingdom Metazoa; phylum Chordata; class Mammalia; order Rodentia; family Cricetidae; genus Ellobius; species Ellobius talpinus. The sequence goes on from LOJH01062292.1 coordinate 3,283, forward strand.
GGAAGTTTTGACAGGGCTTCCTTAGTTGATTTCTAGGGGATTTGTATACATGCAGCTATTTAACTGATGCTTTGTATCAGTTATATATTCTCATTCGAAACCAGAAGTGTGGTTATGCTAGATGGTTTTATGTGCCCTATAAAGACTGCCTTGTATTTTCTGTAAGGCCTAACTGGGTATTTACAAAACCTCATACTTAAACAGCGTGTACACAGGTTATGCTGACATTACATTACCCTGTGTATATAGTTTGGAGTCACCTTTCTTAAGGTGGTATTACACAACACTGTCATGTAGGTAAAGTGGCTGTCTTCCCAAGACCACCTGTGCCTGCTTATAAAAAGACCATGGCAAGTGGTTTCTTCGAGTGTGGGTGTTCCTTCAGCAAAGGAGGGAGTAAGGAGGTCACTGGCCCCTCATCTGAGTGCCCAGCCTCTCCTCCCAGCCAGCTGTATGCAATTCTGTTCTCATCACACACATCCTCACGCTTTTCAAAAGGATATAAGCTGACAAAAACGAGGGGCAGGAAATTCACCCATATAGCTATGGGGACGCCCTCATGCATGCTGGGTAAAGATTTTCCAGTGTGATTGCTCTTGGGTCATCCAGGCTCCTCAGTGACCCCTCCTCCATGCCCAATAAATTCATTGGTTCCCCAGTGTGAACTTTGAAAAAAATGAAGGGGGTGGCTGTCTGAATTGAATCTGGGAGATGTGGGGGTCCTATGGGGACCCATGATGGGGGTGGTCTCTTTTATCATGAAGCTGAGCTCACCGTGAGCAGAGAGCAACCGTGGAGTTTGCCACCATTTTGGCTGATGACCTCATTATGATCAAAGTAACCATGTGACTTGGCATTCTTTTGGCTAATGATATCAAAGAGATGGCCATTTACAAAGGTTTTCAACTGCTAAGTCATCTCTCCAGGCCATGTTTTGTTTTAACTTTGACACAGACACAGTTTGTTTGCTTGTTTTTTGTTTTGTTTTGTTTTGTTTTTGAGACACAGTTTCTCTGACTAACAGCCCTGGCCGTCCTGAAACTCGAATTGTGACCATGCTGGTCTCGAACCCACAGAAATCTGCCTGCCTCTGCCTCCCAAGTGCTGGGATTAAAGGTGTGTCCCACCGCCCTGCTGTTGACACAGATTTTGTATGATATATTTACTGGCTCTTCTTGGGAGTTTTTCCAGCCCTGTGGCTTGAACAAAAGGAGCAAATGCTTGAGATCTGTGGTGCCCTAGGGCTGGATATCGATAAGACACAGACCCTAAGAGGGACTCAAGAGATAAACTGCCAGGTGCCACACAGACTGCTGTCAGTGGGCATCTGCTGCAGCCAAGGGAGGACCAGCCTGCCGGGCAGGAGGCTGGAGGAGGTCCTGCTGATTCTTAATCCCTGCTCTTTCTGCCTGATGTCTCCACACTTATTTTTTGTTTTGTTTTGTTTTTCGAGACAGGGTTTCTCTATGTAACAGCTCTGGGTGTCCTGGAACTCGCTTCATAGATGAGGCTGACCTTGAACCCATGGAGTTCTGCCTGCCTCTGCCTCCCGAGTGCTGGGATTAAAGGCATGCAACCACTGCCCAGCAACTCCAAGCCTATTCCTCCTTTGCTCTACACTAGTCTGCTCTGGTTCTTGCCTCATGGTACTCTGGGTACCCTGGCTTTTGCTTTTACCTTTCAGTTACAAGAGAAAGAGGTGGAAGAGAATAGCCCAGTGCTACCACCCTCTGAGCCTTTTTATTGTTTCTGTTTGGTGTTCTCTAGATTACTAGGACTTAAGTCTAATGGACATATGGTGAATTTCAAATAAGTCACTGAAGCATAATCTATATCTAAATATACAAGCCATATGCATATGTTATTATGTACAATATGAACATACATGGGACCAGGGAGGGATTGCCGTTTTCTAGATCACCTGGAGCAACACATACCTTCCTCTCCCTTCCACTTGCCAGAAATTTTCAAAGTTTCTATCTGACTAGGGACCTGCTACTTTCTCAGTAGCTGAGATGCACCGGGGTCTACTCCCCTCTACAGGGCAGGAGAGCTACCTGTAGATTACATCACTACATATGGCATGACCATAAAGCCATCATTTAGGTTTGGGGAAAAGGAAAAAGTTATTTCTCCTTCACACAGGCACCTCTCACCTGGATCTGCCCGTAGACCAGCACTGGGTCCATCTCTTCGAAGGCAGAGAGTCTCACCTTGATCCATCCTACATATGAGGTTAAAAGGAAACTAATAGACTTCTCATGGTCCCCATTGGCTGGGCTCCTGGATAACTGGAGCAAATAAAACCCCCAAACACTTAGGGAGAACATTAGTCTTCTTCTCAACCTACAAAGCTCTTCTGTAGATAAGAGCGGAATTCCACCTCACTCACGGAGCATGCTCCTAGGATGGCATTGCAGGACCGTTTTCATTCTAAAGCCTTATCATCTGTAACATTTTTATCGGGTTCCTTACATCAAGCCTCTTCTGGTGGCTCTAACTGATGCCCCTTTTACAGTAATCAACCCTTTTTCCAGTTTGGAAGCAGTTAGAATGGTCTGCATCTCCAAGATCCTTGGCAGCAGTTAGGATGACCTCTGAGAAGGGGGAATAAGAACACTAGTAGTTAGAGGATCCTTGATAAGCATACAGCTGGGAGAGGTAATAAAAAAGGCAAATTTCCAAGATGCCTGGCTTCTTCCTCATCTGAGACTAAAGTCTAGCAACTTAAACCGAAAGCCAGGCAGGTCCCTCCATGTTTCCTTGCCCCTTCTTCTGGCCAATAGGTCCCCCTGCTAGTGCCAATAAGTTCAAGGCCAAATCGGGACACCACAGTTGTGGGCCAATCAGCTAAAAGATCAGTTCGTCCTTGTTCAAACTGACCAATCCAAAATTAGGAGGACAAAAACCATTCTTCTGTTTGGACCCATGGTAAGAAAACCCACAATGTTCCCATTGGACTAGCCACCATAGCTCCCCAGGTTTGGAGCCTGGCCCAGCTGTAGCAAGGAAACTTTAGAACAGATCTACACAATTCAAGATCAGCTTGATTCTTTAGCTGTCAGACAGAACCAGACCTCCTGATCATTGCCAGCTGACTTGGGCTCTCCTCTAGGAACAATGCTCTTCCATGCCCATGGTTCAAAACTGGTTTGAGACGGGATCCAAAAAACTTAGGGCTGCAAAAGCTTCCTCCTCTGCTGGGCTCTTGGTTCCCTCCCTTGGTTCTGGCTCTTCCCCTTACTTACTTCCTCTTTAGTATAGTCATACTTACTTTTGTTTGTTTGTTTGTTTGTTTTGGAGACAGGGTTTCTTTGTGCAGCCCCTGGCTGTACTGGAACTAGCTTTGTAGACCACACTGGCCTCAAACTCATATAGATCCTTTTGTTTCTGCCTCCAGAGTGTTGGGATTAAAGGCATGGGCCACCATCATCACCCAGCTCATACTTACATTGTTACCCTGTCTAAAATACTTACAAAAGTTCCTCCTGGATCACATCACCACTATCACCTGGTACACACACAAAACAAAGTATAAAACTCTTACAGTCACTCTAGGCTGGTGAACCCCCAAAGGACATGCCCCCTGCCTGTAGAAAGTAGCCATAAAGAAAACAGCACTCCACTGTTTATTTATTTTTTTCACTGTTTTATTTTTTCACTTTGTTTATGAAATAAAGGAAAATGCTTTGGAATAATCCTTCTATACACTGTGTAAATTACACTGTGAATGGTTTAATAAAAAAGCTGATTGGCCAATAGCTGGACAGGATAAGGTTGGGCAGAAAAAAACAGACTAAGGACACTGGGAAGAAGGGCAGAGTCAGAGGAGTCGCCAGAGTCAGAGGAGCTGCCAGACAGATACAGAGAAGAAACAAGATGAGAGAGGTAATGCCACATGGCAGAATGTAGACTAACAGAAATAGGTTAGTTTAAATAGTAAGAGCTAGTTAGTAATAAGCTTGAGCTATCGACCAAGCTTTTATAATTCATATTAAGTCTCCATGTCGGTTACTTGGGAACTGGCAGACAGGAAAGAAAAGTCTGTCTACAGAAAAATCCCCTCCCCCCAAAAACAAAACAGGATCCTAAAACGAAACCAATTTCCAGGAAACCTGTCACCCACAGCACCCCTGGAAACAGCTGGCCCGACCATGTGCCCCAGAGCCCAGGAGTTGCAACACCATACAGCTCATTTAGAGTCCAACCCCACAGTTTTGAAAAGCAGTTTGTCCAGAAGTCCCTGGATCTGGACTCCTGCTTCTGACTCTCAGTTACAAAAACTATGCTCAGATACCACCCCATGCTGTGGAGCAGGATCTTGGGGACCCACCTCCCAGAACAATCTGCTCTCTCTGTAGAGGCAGATCTGAACTCCCATTCTTTTCCCCTGATGTTTATTTCATGCATTTTCTCAGACACCTACTACCAGGAACAACCTTGTTTGCCTGCTGCCTCGTGTCTGTGAAGGTGAGCCCCTGGCCGAGGCACCTGGACCAAGGTTTAGTGCACACCGTGTGTGGGTTCTGTACAGCTGCTGAAATTCCTCCATGGACAGGAGACACTAAGACATGGTTTTCCATGGCTAGTTCTTGTTTCTCCATGTATGGCTGTTTCCTTATCTGGAGGGCAGGTGGCTGAGGGGAGGAAATGAGCGCACAGACCCAGGACCTGGAGCTGTTACTAGCACACCTTGAGCGTAATTTCGGTTGCTTATCACTACCCTTAGGACCGCCCCAGCTGGAGTCTGTCTGGTGCCTGCCTCTGCTTCCCGGGTTCTCTTGTGTCGAGGAGGCATAAGCAGTTGCTGTGCAACCCCAAAGCACAACAGGGTTGGCTCTGGGGACAAGGATCAGCAGACTACTGGTGGCCAAAAACCAGAAAGTGTGGAAGGAGGCTGAATAGCTATGTCACCCATCCTTAGGCCAAGAAACCCTAAAGAGACTGGGGATGACAGCTTTCACGTTATAGTAGGGATTCATAGAAGACCTCCTTTGTGAGGAGCATGGGAGCTGAGCCTGCAAGAAGTGGACACACACTACATTAGAAAGTGCTCATCAAACTCCTAATCCCAAAAAGCTAGTGACTTTTCCTGTAATACATACTCCAGATTCTCACCAGAAGAGGACAGTTGTGCAGGATGGCTCGGTGGACAAGCATGCTTGCTGCCAAGCCTGACTTTCTGAGTTGGATCCCTGAAACCCACAGAGTGGAGAAACTACTGAAAGCTCTTCCCTGACCTCCACAGAAGCACACAAGAGGATGAGAGGGAGAGGAAGAAGGACGTTTTAAAAAGAAAGGGCCTGTGGGCCAGCATCCAGCTGGTGAAGGCTATCCAAGGCCCCAGGCAGAGACATAGGAATGCTGCTCTTGTTCCAGCCAGAGCTGAGCCCAGAGTGGCAACCATGAGGTGGTGTGGCCTCCTCTCAGTGAAATGGAGGTGACAATTTACTCCTGTCCAACCCAGTGTGTAAGCCTCGCTGGGTACACACACACCACACACTCAGAGCTATGAGGAACAGGCCACCTCTGCTTCAGAACAGACCTTCTGGAAGTATCTAGTGGGGGAAGACTGCACCTACGTCCAGGGTCTGGAGTCCCTCACTTTGAAACAAGGACAGACTCCAGAGTTTCCACAATGTCCCCTACTGGGATCACGCCACTCGGAGGCCCTGGGATGGATCATCTTCCTGAATCTGTCCTGAGAGAGAAGACAGAGCTGCGGTAGCCTCGGGAGAGCCTGAAGCACAGGAAGGGACTCATCCCAGGGCCACCTGCAGACCTGGAGGACAGAAGGTATGTGATCAGGGAGCGGAGGACCCTGGAGGGAATGGTTCCAAGGACTGATGGGGACAGGCTTGCCGAGTCAGGGGGGATTGGGTAGTTCAAGCAGGCTGGAAGGGGCAGAGCCTCAGCCCTCCTCCCAGACGGACGACGAGGGTGGTCTGTGGCAATGCCTGAAACTTAAAAAGTGCAGAACTCCAGAACCTCTCAGAGGTAAAGGCTCCTGCTCCCAAGACTTCTGAGCTCCATCCTCCCTGATCTACAGTTGTCCTCTCACCAGCCCATGTCCCCCACACAGGAACTTAAAAACAAAAAACAAACAAACAAAAAACCCAAACCTATAAACTTGCAGACGCTGCCAGCAATTAAGGTTACCCAAACAACTTCCTGTTTCAATCTTGAGCAGCTCTTGAGCAGGGTGACGGTTACCTCTGTGGATCAAACAGGAAGGTGGGCACGCTGACATGCCCATCTCTACTCCCAAGAGGCTACACTGTGTACTGTGGGAACCAAACTGACGGGGGCAAGAGCGGACCTGAGGCACTCAATTCCAGTGCTGGGAAGCAGCGTTCAGGATCTCCAGGAACCACTCAGTGTCTGCCCTCGGGAACCTATCATTGTGCTAGGGATGGGGAATCGCCCATGAGGAAGCTAGTCTGAGGCCCTAGACAGTGTGCAGGCAGTTATGGCGAATGGCAAGCCTTGAGGATCTCTCCACGCCCCCCTGCCCAGGAGTCTTTGGGTCTCCAGCCCAGCAGCCCAGACGTGAATCACCACGAGCCTTCCTTCCGGATTTCCACAGAAAACATCAGAGGGCAAGCAGTTCAGAATTCCAGGAATTTACAAGAGCATTGGGAAGCTCTTGAAGGGCTTCCTGGTCTGGTCCCTCTCCTTTGTCTCTGACTGTCCCTGGGAGCCCCTGAAAGACTGAACAGGGAAGTACCCCTTCTGCCCCTAAAGACAGACAAGACAGACAGACAGAGAGACGACACCACCCACCCACCCACAGAGAGAGAGAGAGAGCGCGAGCGAGCGAGAGCTCCCTCTGTCTCCCATGGCCCAAGAGCTGTTACCTACTCAGACTCTCCCCAACTCACTTCTGTAGCTCCATTCAGCCCTCCACAGTCCCCTAACACCGACTTTACAGCCCTCTATGACTTCCCCACAGACCGTCACCCCACTAGTTCCCACAACCACTCACCCAACTACAACCCCTTAGCTTCCTTCTCACAGCCAATGCAGCCTCTTCAGGCTCCTGCTCCAGGGAAGGACTGAACAGGGGCAAGGTACCACACAGAGGGGCCCTGGCACTTCCTGGGGTCGCGAAGGCCAGGAAAGGATGGAATGGTGGAGTGGGACCCGACAGACTGACGTGCCACAGGTAGCCCAGGTTAATAAACATGAGATAAATGTGACTAGAAGGCAAATGGTCCTTTCAGCTTCAGGAAAGCAGGAAAAAGGAGAAAGCAAACACAGGCTCATCATCCTGAGAGAAGACAGAAAATCAATCGAGTAAGTTCACCATCCACTAAGGAATTCCCGAGACAGGAGATGAAGGGAGAGGAATTAACAAAAATGAAAGAGGAAACACTTAGGGCTGGCCTGAGTCCTCGGATGGGATGCAGATGAAGGAATGACCTTTGAGAGAGGTGCATGTGAGAGCACAAAGCAGCAGGGAGCAAAGCTCAACAGATTTCAAGGATGGTACGTGTACCTCTGTTACCCAGGCTGAAGACCCGGGGCATCTGACTTCCCGTCTGAAGCAATGGACGTGCAATAGTGAAGCAACGTTGAACCTCATTTTCTTTTTTTTT
>LOJH01062293.1:0-10880 GCA_001685095.1 Ellobius talpinus
CACTTCTTAAAATGCTAAGCGCTTCTTAAAAACTTTAGCTTGCACCACATAGGAGTAATATGGTACCACCTGTTTCCTGCCCAATCTAAACTTTAACCGAGCTGTTATTATGGTAATTATGATAGATCCTGCCTGGGATCAGCACAGTTCAGCATGGCGGAGCCGAGCCAGAGCCGCTCCTGCCTCAGCCATTTGGTGTCCCTGAGCGGAGCACAGTTCCAGGCACACAGCAGTCCACATTGCCATCAAGCAAGCAAGCATTTTACTCACAAAACTCCATCCAAATTCTGTCTCCCACAAGAGACAGAGGTTGAGCTAGGAGCACAGTCCAGGAAGCCACGCTTTAAAACTGTGCAGCTTTTTTTCCCGCCTCCAGGTAGGAGCCACACTCAGTACTTTAACTCTAAGAATGAGCTTTTTATCTCAGTTACAGCCTAATCTACCAGGCAGAGCACTGCGCAGCCTGGAAACATCTCTCTGTATGGCGGCGGGAATCCGCCATGCTCTCCTGTCTGTCTAAGCCTGATCCCACAGTCTGCCCAGGCGGGGAGCGCCGAGCCATTGGCATACTTTCAGAGTACTTTCTTCCTGATCCTGAGCTGGCACACAAACATCCAGTCTCATAAAAACCATTGAAATGCTTTAAAGCCAGAGTTTGCACTGGCGGCACCGCTGATGATGACCTTGATCTTCTGATCTTCCTGCCTCTGCCATTTGAGTGCTGGGATTACAGGTGTATGCCACTCCATCAAGTTTATGCAGTTCTTGGGTTTTAGGATTGTTAGACAGTATTCTGCCAACTGAGCTAATCCCCAGTCGTGGGACTGATCTTTAATGTGTCATTATTGAGACAAGTAAGAACTGATGGGCAGCATTAGCTGATGGTCTTAATTGCCAAGTGACTGAAGAGCCAAACTACATCCATACATGTCCTAGAACAAACCACAGGTAAATTCCTATATAACTTTGTTATGGGTCTGGGGTCATTCAGACATTCACTGATCTGGCCATAAATAAATTTTATTAAAGAAGAGGCTTTATTCAGATATTGGTGCCAAGACCACACCTGAGAGCACTCTCAAGATGAGGTCCCTAATTTCCTAGTTAGAGGTTTATAGAGGCAGAACTCATAAGGCTACATCTTTGTAAAATCAGGGGCAAGCACACCCTGACCTGTTTCCTGCCTACCTGTGATCAGGCACACATGCTGTCTACATGTAGTCAGGGGCAAGCAAGCTTGCTTACAGAAGTGAAAGCGTGTGGTTTGTACAAAACCAGACAATTAGAAGAAGAGCCCCCAGCATTCCAGGAAGTTGCCTGTCCTTGGACAATGAGGCTTACAGGGTAGAGGCTCTTTTTTTTAATAGCTGTCCTAAGCACAGCGATTTTAAACTTTTAAACTTAATGCTCATCCTCACAAAATTAGTGTATGAAAAAAAGTTATTGTGACTCAAATCCTGATACTGTTTAGAAACATTACTTTTACTTACAAAAATCTAGGGACATTTTTATATATCAAAACACCAGGAACATGGCAAAACATGTTAGATTTCTGAGGCAGCATAAAGAGATGGAAGTCTGACCTTCCACAGATAGGACTGTGTTTATTAGCATACATAGAGAGGGGTAGCCTCTCTCCTTTGAGAAACTGAGAGGGTCTGCCAGGAGGAGAAGCTGGCTTTGACCATTTCTAGGGGGAGTTGAGGGCTTGAGAATGAGGGAATTGTTGCAGCTCTGTGTGCTACATGAAGATCTGTAGTTTCTCTTTCCTGGAATTTTTTGCTTCAATCAAGACAGATTATCTTGGGAAATGGGTTATCTCTGCAAGCATTCCTTTCTGGGTTAACCGAACAAGGTCTCCTGTAACCTTGCTGGGATACTATTTTACAACCATGATCCTCTATCAAAGAGTAAGAATTATAAACTGGTGGAAAGTATTTGTGCCACATAGAATAGGCACAGGACTAGTGTACCACTTCATTGAATACATCTCTTAGAATCTAAGTATAAGAATTAAACACTCAGTAGGTGTTGTGGTTTGAAAGAAAATGGCCCTCAAAGGGAGTGACACTATTAGGAGGTGTGACCTTGTGGGAGGAAGTGTGTCACTGTGGGGACAGGCTTTGAGGTATTTTTCTCAACCTTCACTGCAGTGTGACAGTCAGCCGACTTTCTGTTGCCTGCAAGATGTAACACTCTCAGCTACAGCACCACGTCTGCCTGCATGCTCCCATGCTCACCACCATGATGATAAAGGACTGAACTTCTGAAACTATAAGCAAGCCACCCCAATTAAATGTTTTCTTTATAAGAGTTGCCATGGTTATGGTGTCTCTTCACAGCAATGAGAATCTAACTAAGATAACAGGGGAGGATGCAAGTGTGGGAAGTATGCACAGAATGTGCAAACTGGCGCCTTCTTGGTCTCGAGCTGTAGCGCTCCATCCAGAACGCCTGCTTAGTGGACTAGTGTGGATAAACCCAGCCTGACAGTGTGTTCCTGCCTCTGGTCCCCCACACCCTTAATTGCCCTCTCTATACGCCTGCCCCAAGTTTTTTCTTGTATAAAATTTAAAAGTAATGTAGTGTGTGTGGTGCATAACTTACCTTCTCCTTGGCCATTATCTCACATTTTAGAGACTTGTGGGCCGTAAATGTGCATAGAGGTTTAGGAGGAAGGAGAGGAAATAGGCACAGGGTCTGAGGCGAACCAGCCCTACCTTGCAAGAGGAGTGCCTTAGGGAGCCCATTATGGGGCCTATGTCACTGGAATAGATGAAGAACTGCTGATTCAGAAAAATCTTAGGGCTTCAATGTCCCTAGACACAGATCTCATTATATGTTCCTGTCTCAATTTTCAGGATCTCAGGACAGGCCAATCAAGGCTATTTGGGGGCAGAAGGTTCAAAGGGTTTATTTAAGCCTGTGCATTCAGGTCGCAGTCTGTTTTAATCAGGTCCTCTAGAGGAACAAAGCCAAGGGGGGACATGTATATATATATTTGTATGTAGGTAGTAAGCTTTAAAACAACGATAGTCAAATCCCACCCAAGATGCTGAGAACCTGGTCCTCAGTCCTTGAAGCTGGTTAGGGGATTCTCACAGTTACTTAGCCCACAAGGTGGGTACCTTAGCAGTCCCAATCTGATGCTGAAAGCCTAAGAAGTTCCTAGAGAGCCGCTGGACCTTAACCCATCATGAAAGTTGGGAAGCTCTGATTTTGCTACCAGGAATGGAATCAGGGGCAGCAACAACAGCATGGGCAAGAGGGAAGGCCTTGCATGGGCTGCTACCCGAAAGGGCTGCCGCAATCAGGGTGGGCTTTCCCACATCGATCAGGACAATCAGAACAATCCTTCAGGTGAAGCTCCCTGCTCAGGGGAGGATCCCTGCTCAGGGGAGGATCCCTGCTCAGGGGATTCTAATTTGTGGCAAGGTGACATTAAAACTAATCATAAAACAATCCATCACTGAGGGATTAAGGAGTTTAAGCAGGAATGGAGGCAGAAACCAGGGAGGAATGATTCTTACTGGCTTGGTCCCTCTGGCTTGTTATCAGGCAACTTTCTTTCTTATTAGATATTTTATTCAATATTCATGCATGCATATAATGTGTTTGGATCTGACCCCTCTCTTCCTTACCTCCAGTTCCATCCCTACCCTATCCTACAGCTCCCCTGACTTTCCCTTCAGTTCTTCCCCCATCACCCCACTTTCTGTCTATTTTCCCCATCTCCCCTACTTTCCTCTCAAGGTCCCCCCTACCCCCTAGTTGCTTGGCTAACTTCATACTCTCTCTATAGCCAACGCCTTCCAAACCTGCTGCTGTATTCAGAGTGCTGATTTCCTCTTTCAAAGCAAACATGTAGAAACTCGAGTCCCAATGTGACAATATTAAGCTCTTAGAGTGCTGGCCTATCTATGGCATACTGCTGAGGGGGATTCTCCTCAACAGGCTTACTCAGTTAAGAACTCAGCATGCAACAATACCAACTGGCCAAGCAAGCTCCGCCCACTGGTGCCAGAGTGACATGTTTGTGATGGGAGTAACCATTGCTTTCTGACTGGATTTGATCCCTGCTCCACAGGAAGGAATTCAGACCTGTACTGTAAACCAGTCTAAAACTTTTACTGGGGAAGTCATAGGCCCTAGGGTGGGGTGTTGTTTTGCTAAATAGGCTTTTTTGTGCCCATCAAATCACATTCTAAATATATGTTCACGCCCATGGATACACTCCAGCATCCTTATCATAATTTTTAAGAGTTCTCTAGATGGTTTTTCTATCTAGATTGTTATTCTTTAAGGTGGGATGGGGGTAAGGATTTGCCACAGAGGCCTGCTATGTCCCTCTTTCTCAACTGTGCAGCTGCAGTTTTCGAGGCTACTGCAAAAGTAGTTTTCTTCCGCATGGTTTCTTGTAACGATATTTCATTTGTATTTTAATAAATAAAGCTTACCTGAAGAACAGAATGCAAAACAGCCACACTAGTCAGCCATACAGGCCAGGCAGTGGTGGCACACACCTTTAATCTCAGCAACCATACTAGGTAGCCAGAGAGGCTGGTCGGTGGTGGTACATGCCTTTAATTCCAGCACTGGAGAGCAATGTGGGATGAGACAGGAACTTGCTCTCTTTCAGTCTGAAGGTTTCAAAGAGGTAAGAGCTCTCTGGTGGCTTGGCTGCTTTTACTTTTCTGATCTTCAGGTTGAACCCCAATATCTGTCTCTGGATTTTTATAAATTATACTACAGTTTCTGGTGGCAGTACAGACCACGGACCTCAGCATGGTCTCTGGTGACAGTACAGACCACAGACAACAGCACAACCCTTGGCCACAGCATGGAACATATACTGTCTTAGACCTTGGTGGCAGCACAGGCTAAGGACATCAACATGGTCTCCAAGGCCACGTGGGCCACGGACTCCATTGTGGCCTCCAGGGGCAGCAAGGACAATAGGATCTTTTGAGGAGATCCAAGCCACAAAATGAACCATTGTTCACTGTGGACGGTTGCTCAGAGCAGGGACAGTCACGTGGCTAGGCAGTGTATTCTGGGTCTGCAAAACTCCAGACTGCTGCCACACCCTGTTGGCCCTACACAACCAAGACATGGTCTCCCGTCCACTGCAGCCTTCTGTCTGTCACCCGCGTCATCTCCTCTGCATCTCGGGCCCCTCCTCTCTCCACCACATACGAACTGCTGGGTTCTACCGTCTCTCCCACCTCTCCATCACATGTTCCTTTGTAATAGTGGTGTTGGAAACTGCAGTGGGTCCCACAGTATATATTTGCTCAAACAGCTTTACATGCAAATGTTCATTGCTACAGGTCAGTGGTCTGGTTCAAGGTTGCTGGTTTCTGAAGCACCATCAACACTGGACCGTCGTTGAGACTTGTGCCTGATAGCCTGCTGTTGCCCAGAGTCAGGGTGATGCTGAGGCTAGGCAGAGCATTAGAGGGCAGATTCTGTGGGAGCTCCTGCCTGCCACCACATCCCTGCCCTCAATGACTGCCACCCCAAGGCTCCCAAGCTCAACCTTTGCGCTTGTAGCCTGCTCAGTTGCTGCCCACCCCTCCCTTTCTGGTCTCCCAGCAGGGCAAGCAGCATGGGCTGCAGCTGTGATGCTGGGGGCCAGCCAGCTGACAGGCCTAGTTCCGGCACTATTTAGTAATGATATGTTTCCGAGGGAGCTACAGGCTGCTGCACACCACCCTGTCCTCTGTGCTGGCCTCCTTAAGGCTCACCAGGCACGAATGTTGAGCTTGTAGGCTACCCAGCCCTCTGCACTCTGTCTCTCAGCAGGGCAAGCTGCACAGGCTGCTGCTGAGGTGGGGTGGCTCCATGTTGGGAGCTGACCTGCTGCAGGGCCTAGAGCCAGACTTATTCAGTAAAGACCTTTTCCTCCAGGAGGAGCTCGGGGCCTCCACACATCTCCCTTCCATCAGTGTCGCCAGCCCCATGACTCATCGGGGACGACCCTTGTGCTTGAGGCTTGCTGGCTGAGACGGAGCAACGAAGAGTATAGATTCATCATTCTCCGCTGCGAGGCTGCCATTTTTCTTTCAATTTCGCGACTCCACTTTATAAAACCATCTTCCCATAACACTTGACCCCACCCCACCCATGCCCCACTCCACACCCCCGACCCTTTTACTTGTTCTGGGGCTAGTGGGCTCTGCAGACTCCTTTCCTGTTACCACACCACCGCTCAGAGCCTCCATGGGTCTCTCATACTCCTCAGAGCTTCCCAGCGGGTATGGGTAGCCTTCACCATCTTTGTTTTCTCTGGTTTACTGTATTATTGAAAACGAAGTATTTGTGACTACCAACATAAGTTCTGTACAAGATGAAGTCCATCAACGCCCTGTCATAGATGGTGGAGGAGTTCATGGGGCCCCACTCCTTCCTGAGAATTTGTAGATAGTTAATGGTTGATGGGAGAGGGTGAGAGGCATTTTCTTCATGAATACTGATGTCAAGTCCTTAATAAGATGGAGCAAACTGAATGCATCGGCATACTGCAAGGATGCTTCAATGCCTGGAAGTCAAAGTAATTAACACCTTATATTAGCAGGATGAAGAAAAAAATCTGTTGAAATTTTAGACATTGTTTTGAAGCTGTGGATCTACTTAGCTAAGTTGTCTGATTGATTGGCACAGTATTTCATGACACTTTTATGGGAACTTTACCTAGGAAGTAGTTTGTGGCAATATCCTCCCTTTTGATTCTGATTTTGGATTTTAAAATGAGTCTTTCTCTTCTATTCATTATTGTTAATGATTTAATTAAAATTTGTTTTTCAAAGATGATTTTTGTTTGTAGTAAAATTCTCTATTTTCCCCTCTAATGCTTTCTTGGTCTCTAATTAATTTAATTCTAAATTCTGTTTGTTTTCATTCATTTTCTTTTGCTTGCTTTGAGGATGGTTGTTCTTTTGCAATTTTTCTTTCAAGGTGGGGCCTTAGCATGTAGCTCATGCACAAAATCTTGGATTCAGTCTTCAGTAATGCTCATATGATTGTCAGGGTGACAAATGCCTATAATCTCTATAATCTCAGTACTCTTGAGGTAGAGGCAGGAGAGTCAGAAACTGAAGGTTATCTTTGACTGTATAGCAAGTTTAAAGCCAGACTGGTCTATATGAGAACTTGTCAAAAACAAAACAAAATACCAGAAAAATGAATTAATCCAGGTGGAAATGTACATTATTAATTTGAGATTACTCTTTGAAATATAAGCATACAGATACACTTACTTTTGTTATAACCATTGTCCCCAACTTTTTTTTTTGGTATTGGAAATTGAATGGAGATGCCACACACACGTCAGTGAAGTGCTATATCCTCAGCTTTGTTTGTACCCTTGTGTTTATTCTACAAACAGTTCATGGGCATTCAATTCAAAATATTTTCAAATTTTCTTATCATTTTACCCAGGTATTATTTAGCATTATGTTGTTTAGTTTTCAAATATTTTGGGATTTCCCCAAATCTCCCCTCCCCAAATTGTTTCTAATTAATTTTCTGTGTTTATAAAATATACTTATGACGGGGTTGAATTGAATCTGTAGATTGTTTTGGGTCATATACCCACTTTCACAATATTAATTCAGGCAGGACAGGCATGTGGATGATGTTGCTAAAATCTTGTCTGTTCCTGTTTCTTCTTTCAAGTGTCTTCAAGTTTGCATTATAAATCTATTTCAATTTTCAATGCCATTTTTCATGGGACCAGAAAAAATCCTAGAATTCATATGGAAACACAAAAGACCAAAAATAGCTGGCCTAAGCAACCCTAAGCAAAAAGAACACTACTGGAGGTATCACAATACAATACCTCAAATTATACTACAGAGCCATAATGACGAGGACAGACTGGTGCTGGCAGAAAAAACAGACACACATATCAATGGGACACGACTAGAAGACCCAGAAATAAACCCACAAGGGTATAGCTACCTACATTTTGACAAAGATATTAAAAAACATACTGGAAAAGGATAGACTATTTAACAAATAGTCCTAAAAAACAAAAACAAAAACAAAAACCCCAGAGTATCTGCAAGCAGAAGAATGACTTAAGAGCCATATTTCTCACTTTGCATAAAACAGATTTAAAGGGATTAAAGACTTTAAGACTAGAATGACCCTAAGAGTTGATAAATGAGATGACATGAATTAGAAAGCTTCCTCACAGCAGAGGAAACTGTCTGTGGAGTGATGCACTACAGGACGGAGGGAAATGTCTGCAAGCTATTCAGCCTGGGCTTTAATGGACAAAACAGATGAAAAATTCCAAAATGTTCAACACCCCCCCACAGACATGCAAACACATACACAAACAAAGAAAAACCCAGCAAAATCTCTGCTAACCATAAATGGGCCAAGGAACTGATCAGACAGTTCTCAAAAGAAGCACAAATACCAATAAATATTTTTTAAAGTTTTCAAAATGCTTAGCCATTAGAAAAATGCAAATTAAAAGTACTTTGTTATTCTATCTCACCCTAATAAAAACTGTTATTATCAAGAAGAGCTATGTGCAATTGATACCTGTTGGCGCAGGGAAATCAGAAACCAGTTTTCTCTAATGAGATTCACTGACTATGTCAGCCACAGTTCAGGGCAAGCCCATGCCCAGGAGTAGCTGGCCAACACATAATGAACTCCATGTTTTTTTCAGTTTTATTTTTCATCATTTTCTTTTTTTTCCAAAGATTTTATTTATTTATTATGTATACAACATTCTGCCTCCATATATGCCCGCNTCTGGAAGAGCAACCAGTGCTCTTAACCACTGAGCCATCTCTCCAGCCCCATCATTTTCTTTTTAAAGAGAGAAATAACATGAAGATTTGTGGGTAGGAAGATGGAGAGGATCTGGGAGGAGCTGGGGTGGAATGATCAAAATACATGGTATGAAAAGATTTTAAATAAAAAAATATTTTGGTGGTGCTGGAGGCAGGCTTCACACAGGGAGGGGGAAAAGAGGGAACAGGTGGCCCATATGGGGGAGGAGGCAGAGACTTATGTCTGAATTATGAGATATTATCAAGCTTATTCTTTTTTAATTCCTTTTTTAAAAAAAGATTTATTTATTATGTATACAGTGTTCTGCCTGCATGTATCCCTGAAGGTCTGAAGAGGGCACCAAATCTCATTACAGATGGCTGTGAGCCACCATGTAGTTGCTGGGAATTGAACTCAATGCTCTTAACCTCTGAGCCATCTCTCCAGCCCTCAAGCTCATTCTTTAATTGCTGCCACCATTCTTAATTCTCTTCTGCAGGTCTTCCTGTTATGTGTGATATTTCCGCTGATTTCCTTTGGTCTTGTTGGTTACTAGTTCCTTTATTTAAAAAACAAAATCCCTATATTATTGTATAATATTAGGTACAAGTGTTTCAATATGGTCCATCAGTACAGGAATTTGCCATTGGTTTTATATCAGACTGGGATCCTTTTATTGGTCTTTAAGCTTCTCTTATGTCAGTCATTCCTAAAATTTTTAGCTGATCTTTTATGGTGGCCAGCTATTCATTCTCTTGTCATTGTCACCTATCCTTTGTCATTAGCTCACCGTCCCCTTTTTCTTTGTGCCATTGCTCATGGATGATAAAATTCTTATAGTTTTTATTTGATTTTTGCTGGTTTCCTGGAGTTGTTCATTCTTTTGCTTCTCATTGTGTTGCCTTTCCTCAGAGGCTTTGTATTTCTACCTGAGTTATTATTGCCATAGGGAGGAGTCTTCAGCCTGTCTCCTAGAACCTGGACACGGTCTCAAGAGGGTCCCAGCTCTGAACATGAGTGCCGATCATGGAGGCCTGATTGGCCTTTAACTTGAAGTATCTGGCCTTGGAAGAGGATTCCTTTTAAGTTTTCTTAGGATAAGCGATCTCTTTAACTGAGCTCACTTTCATTCATGGCTGATTAGTAACTCCTATTTGGCTGGGATGCATGAAGGTCTGCTTATGGGATGGATGAAGGTCTGCTTATGGGATGGATGAAGGTCTTCTTAGAGACAAAAAAAGTAAGAGTCATTATTTTTGTGTGTTTTTTTATTTGTATTTTGAATTTCTTATTAATCCAAGAGCTTAAGAACTGGATTCAGTTCTCCCAATTTGCTCTTTGTAAGTTCATTCTTGTTATTCCTGGTTTATTGGCACTGTCACAGGGGTGTGTCTTCTGTTCTCATTCTACCTACAGAAAATGGTTTCAGGCAGCCTACTGAATGAGAAAAGATCTTCACTAAGCTCACATCAGTCAGAGAACATATCTCCAAAATATATAAAGAACTCAAGAAATTAGACATAAACATACCAATAATTCAATTAAACAGAGAATTCTCAACAGAAGAATCTCAAATGACCAAAAGACAGTTAAGAAAACGTTCAACATCCTTAGCCATCAGGGAATTGCAAATCAAAATGACTCTGCGATTCCATCTTACACCTGTCAGAATGGCTACTATCAAAAACATCAATGACAGCTTATGCTGGAGAAGATGTGGAGTAAGGGGAATACTCCTTTATTGCTGGTGGGAGTGCAAACTTGTACAATCACTTTGGAAATCAGTATGGCAGTTTCTCAGAAAATTGGGAATCAACCTACCTCTGGACCCAGCAATACCACTCTTAGGCATATACCCAAAGGATGCTCAAACATACTACAAAGACATTTGTTCAACTATGTTCATAGAAGCATTATTTGTAGCTAGAACCTGGAAACAACCTAGATGCCCCTCAACCAAAGAATGGTTAAAGATAAGGTGGCACATTTACATATTAAAGTACTACTCAGAGTTAAAAAACAATGACATCTTAAAATTTGCATGCAAATGGATGGAACTAGAAGAAACCATCTTGAGTAAGGTAATC
>LOJH01062295.1:0-10880 GCA_001685095.1 Ellobius talpinus
CTTAAGCCTTGCAATATGGCATTACAGTGCAAGCTATAAGCTGGGGTCTTTCAGCTAGTAGCGGAGGAAATCAGGTTACTTCTATTATTTCATATCTTCAGGGTTTCTTTTCTTTAATCACCCAAACAGCTAATATTTATTGAGACTTTACTGGGTTCCATTGCCAAGAATATCACATGGATTCCTTTGCCAAGGAATTCTCCAGGATGTGGTTTACAACCAGCTGAGGCATATCCAGTCATCCTCTCCATTTTCCCAGCAGTGAAACTGGAACAAGGAGAAATGACATTTGCTAGAAAATTTCAAATGTGTCTACTTTTGACCTAGTCATTGACAGAAATATTTATTGTTATAACCCCCCCCCCNGAGCTATTGTGTTAGCTATCTCAGAGGTGGGAAAAAAACTTGGCTTAGAAACTAAGGAGCCATAAGAGGTCCAAGACATGCTTATATCAGTATGCTCAGCAAAGGTCGGGGGTGCGAGGTAGGGGATAAGCCAGGGTTGCTGTCAGCAGGGTCTGAATTCTTAGTGTATAAAGGCATAGGGAAACTACCATGGGCTGAATAAGATAATTTAGACATTCACTGCTGGAGGTAGAGAACTGAGCCTCGGAGCTAACACCAAGAGCCTTGCAAGAGTTTAGGGAAATACAGGAAAAAATCAAATGACAAGGAGCAGTGGCTGAGGGCGAAAGATTCCCTGGAGGCATAGCACGGTGTTGCACGGAGCAGGTGGGGCAGACACGCTATGAAAATAGTAATGGCTGTGGAGTGCAGCTGATGGATAACATGAGCCCTGGGAAATGACTGCTAGATCTGCAACAAGAACAACACTGTGACCTTGAAAGGGACCTACCTGTAGAGGGAATGGTGGGAACACATGCAAAAGATTTGCATAAAATACTTTATTCTCAGAGACCTGACTCCCTCTGCAATCACAGGCTGCAAACCTCACTGAGGGGAAAATCAGAGTCGTAACACTTCATATTCATTGTTGACTCATGAAACCACTCAAAGAAAGTGTCACGAGCCGTGAAAATGAAATCTATAAGCAAATAAATGAGCAAATATGTGCTCCCTTTATGGCAGCTCTTATGGATTTTGAGGGCATAAGCAACAAATCCAATATAAAGGAGAGATGTATGGCTTCGAGAGTAACACTTTTCAAATATCACCATCAAAATTAGATGCATTAATCGTTCTTATTCAGAAATGATTTCTTGTTTGCTTAATAAAGAAATATGTCACATGGAAACTCTCCAAATAATCTGAATACATCGCTAATGCTTCCTGCATGGCACAGCTGACAATACGTATGATTTCATAAATTTTAAAATGGCAGCAAACCATCCGCCTTTCAAGTGAGCTTGCATCTGAAATACGAGAAGCTGAATCCCTGCAGCACTCTCGCTTTATGCATCACAAAAATATCCCTATCTGCATAATCTTTTCTCCAAGCGTAATACAAAGAAACTCAAGGGCAACCTCCTGCCCCCTATTGATGTCCTGTTGCCTTGCATCTGAGCTACCACCATCCATCAGCCATACAATTCAGGAGGAGAAACAAAAGACAATAAATATATGTCTTCAGTGCTTTGGATTCATTAGATAAATGTACGTTTTCCGAGACAAGGTCTCACTGTGTATCCCAGGCTGATGTTGAACTTCTTATGTTGCACAGACTTGCCTCATCTTGTAGTCCTTCCTCTTCAGCCTTCCAAATAGCTTGGATTTCAGGCATGCACCACCCTGCCTTGCTCCCCGTGTACATTCTTTTCCTCAATATTTTAAAAAACATTCCTATCCAAGAGGATTATTGTCTTAAGACTATAAACTTATAAGCCTCCATCTTGACGGAAACTTGAGCAACACAATTCATTGGGCTCTGACCGCCAAAGTTAATGCTGGGTTTTAACTACAATTTTGCGTTTTGTGAAAGATACCTGCTGAAGGAATAGCACACATCCTTGCCTCAAACTGAAGAGATCCCATCAGCAGATATGACACCCAGCCTGATGCTGCAGGAACATGTGACTTGTCTAAGTCTCCCTCACATGGGAGCTGAAGAAATCATAGGTCAGGTTCTGGGAACTGAGGCAGGAGCTTCGGGGTGCTTTCTGTGATGGTCAAATGTAACATCGCACACAGATCAGTGGCTCCCACCTCTCCTCATTCCTCAGCCATGTAGGAAATCCTCTCATCATGCTTGAGGCTAGCTCCTTACCTGCTCCTGAAGGAGGACAATCACTCTGGAAACTGGAATGCCAGTGTGCTGATGGCTGATATTTAGCCCTTCCAAGGTGTTTGAAGGAGCCCGTGCCAAACGGTGGACTCCTGTCCGTAGCTTCAACATTAAACAAAAAATGTCCTCCCTCCTGGAGCTTTAATTTTAGTACAAGGAGATGACCATTATGCATACATATAATGAGTAGAAGGTAGACTGTCACAAGATGGGCTGTACATGAGGTGAGGGAAACCAGATCTGGCTTCCCAGCAGCAGATCATAGCATCAAATAGAGGCATCATTGCATGTATGATTAACAGCTGTTTGCTGCATGATTCATGATTGGATTGTAAACTCACACCAGACTAGGTGACTTGTGATGGTCTCCTTGCTCAGAGCCTAATTTATGAAGACATATAACTCATGTTAATATCCTTACAAACTTTTCTGATGTGTTTTCTGAGATGTGTGCAATTAGAGACCAATTCAGATGCCAGGAAACATGCAAGTATGTTACAGGACATTTTTTTTGTTTCCCCGTTCTTAATGAAATATTTCACTTCATAGCTCTAGTCCCATTGCTGCTTTAAGCTCCAAGAAATCAGGATCGGCCAGATCTGGTGGACTTGTCTGTGTATCCCACATCTTAAAAAAACAAATCAAAACCAAAAATAAAACAATAACAACAATAAAACCAACTTTCTTTACTAAAAGACCTGTGAGAAATATGTCATTTTTTCAGGTGAAGTACAGAGGTATTGGTAAATGGTTGTCCTGCTGCTGTGGAGATAGAATGACCTGAGTAACTCTTTGTCTTCCTCCAGCCTTCCAAAGACTTCCTCAGAGTGAGCGTGTTTCCCAAGGCCTGAATGGAGACCTTTACTTCTCCAATGTGCTCCCAGAAGACACCCGTGAAGACTATATCTGCTATGCCAGATTTAATCACACTCAAACTATACAACAGAAGCAGCCTATTTCTCTGAAGGTGATTTCAGGTGAGAGCTTGGCCCTCTGGGTCTCTTTCAGTAGTGTTTACATATGTAAATCTAATGATTAGCAATTAAATACAGTTCTGACTCTGAGGTAAACCAGTTCAGGGGTCAGGAGAATCCACGTGAAGCTTGCTAAAGCCTTAGTTTATGTGCTAAAAAACAAAAACAAAAAAACATGCATGCTCTAAATATTGTATTTTGCATTTTTAACTGATTGCCAGTCCTGTTTCTATGGCAGCCTCCCGACTCTGGTGTTCTGAGCATTGGCGTAGGCATTCTGAACTATTTATCCTATAGTTCAAGTTGTGGTTGGGGGTGGCAGAGTGAATGAATGAGTGAGTTAGCCAATAGGATGCCAAGCACTGTGTTTGCCTGGAAGGAATGGCACTTAGCGTAGACGTAGGAATTTGTTTTTGTTGCCCAGTGGTTTTTGACTCTTCTCCCCGCTTCTATACCCTCTTCATGATATTCTGTTTATTTCAGTGGATGAATTGAATGACACTATAGCTGCTAATCTGAGTGACACTGAGTTTTATGGTGGTGAGTTACACTGGTTGTAACTGATATTCTCTCCTTCATTGTAGACTTTAGTTCACTAACTTTACCTCCATGGCTATTTAACTTTGTTTCTGTATGAAATTTCCAATTACATGTTTAGTATCACCATATCAACGTGTGTTTCTTATGAGACCTAGCTAGACGATTTCAACCATGTCACTAAAACATCTTCCATGGTGTATGTATCATTAAACTTGTTATAATTTTTCATGTAAACCATTTCATATGCTTTAGAAAAAATTCTTTCATTTGTGTTCAGAATTGTATTTCCCATATTTTGTGCTGCCTAAAACCTTTTTGCATGACCTACACACAAACTGACTGGTCATATTAACCGCTAGAATACTGCTTCCCCTGCACCTTCAGTAACTACCATAGAATACTTCCCATACTACTCGTCTAGCCCTCCGTAAGTTTTACGTGACGTTACTCAGGAGAATTAGCAACCGTATTATTCTTAGCGTTGGTAGAAACCCACTCATGGACTTCTGTGGGAGCAAACTTTTAAAAATAGATCATCCAGCTTCATGGTTTTAAGATGAAAAGAGTTTGATTTCCTTAAGGAAAAGTGCGGTTGTCAAACATAAAATGTATCACTAAAAATAAGAAACTCTGGACATAAGGGCTTTTTAATTCCCATAGAGTTTCTGCTGCATTAATTTTTCGCCTTTGAGATAGGAACGTTAGAGAACATGGCAGGATCTAATTCTCACCTTTATTTGTTTAATATAGCCCCCCAAATATGGGTATCAAGAGCATTCTCAAAGTGGTTTTCAGAGGCGTAAGGTCCCCCAACAAGCTCTAAATCCTTAAGAAAACTAATTTTTTTTTCAACAATGCCTTTTTGGTACTTCTGAGAAATGAGAAATTTACATAGCACCTCTTAATTTGGTTTTAGAAATATCAAGTAGACCATTTGCGGTTGAAACAATGAAAATCCAGTCCTATGACATTTCCACCTGAAAATATCCCAAGAACTCAGTAGATAAGGCCACACTTTTAAGAGTCCATCAGACAGGAGGCCGTCAGTATAAATAGCTCTAAGCTCTGACTTAGACCATCTTTATTTTGTCATTGAGAAACTGATCTCAATGTGTTTAGCTCTGCTAATACACTTTTCCTCTTTCTCCAAAGCGAAAGACCAAACACCGGATGTTACCCACTACACAAACACTCTGTCATGCAGTCACCCTTCAGCCTCTCTACTTTTAATCTTAATTCATGGCATATAATTTGCCAGAACTCTGTCAGCAATTGCCTAGTTTCGTTTTATTTTTCACAGATCTTGCAGTGTAGCAATCTTCAGATATAAGTCAGTGGAATTGGCTGTACTGTTATCTCCAGAACACATCAAAATACTTTGTCCACAATGATTTACTGCTGAAAAAAATTGAACATCTTTCAAAATACACACTTTTTGCTTCACCCTGAGCACCAGTCTTAAGGGACATGTAGTTTAATGAGCTGACTTTTCTTTGCTGTAGTTTTGAAAATTGACCAGCCCACAGAAAATTAATAAAGACCCAACCCAAATTAAAGACATGTACAAAAGGAATCTTTTTGCTGGTTTGCTCACACAACCAAAATTGCTTGTTTTCTTGCACACCCAATAAGTGTAAGGAGAGTGTGTATGCATAGCTAAACAAATTTCAAAACAAGCATTAAGAGGATTTGAAACAAGATTAGAATTCTAGCCAGCTTTTTACAATGACTGTGTTCCTAGAAACACAGGTTCAAAATTTTAACATATATTGTATTTCTTGTTTTCAGCTAAGCCTAATAAAGAAAGGCCACCAACATTTCTGACTCCAGAGGGCAATGAAAGCCTCAAAGAGGAGCTAAGAGGAAACGTGCTTTCACTGGAATGCATTGCAGAAGGCCTGTGAGTCAACACGTTCTGTCCGGACGCTCACCTCTTACCAAATATAAAATACCAATAGGCATTCTTGCCCCAGGGAGAACCATTGCCTTATGTTTCCAAAATCTAGAAAACTTTACAAACATTTCCTGAGTAAACTTTGAATTCCATGTTATTGCTAAAATATTTTTATTGTGTTATACTGCGTTATCTATATTATAATATATCATACTCCTTATGATCACTGTGCTTTATGAAGGGGGTAGAAATTTGCTCCTTTCTAACAAATAACCTCGGTACTCGGTAGGTTAAAAAATAACATCTCGTTATCCTTGGTCATTTGTCTAGAGCAGGGAGGGCAGCATCTGAAGGCGGATTAACTGGGGGTTCATCAAGGTCTGCCACATGGTGCACCTCTGTCATCAAAAGCACACAGGGCATGCCAAGGCCTCAGAACCGTGGCATTGCCCCATTTCCTGAGGACAGACTGTAAAGCTCAGGTGCCTTTGACAGGCATTTCTGGGAGTCCTTGGGCAGACACAAGAGCAACTGTGAAGTCAGGTCCATATGACAGGCAGGTTCTAGACTGTCTTCCCATAATACCTGGCATAGAGCAAGTGCCTTTTGGGGGCTCAGCTACTGCAGCTGTGAGTGGGAGCCCAGGAGCATGCTGCCTTCAGGTTTTACGATTTGTGTTGTCACTGACCTGGCAATCCAGTGATCACATAAATTTTCCTTAATCCAGGAATGAATGTTTTAGGATGCGCATGGGGGCCTCTGCTGGCCAAGTTAGGAAATCACACCCAATGTGGCAATTCTTCAGTTTAAAAACTCACAACATTCTTAAAGATATGTTTAAAAAAAAATCTGTCCCTTTTCCCATGATTTGTTGGTACCCATAGGAGGCCTGCCCCTTTCTGAACAGAAACAGAGTAGGAATGGACTGGGGGTGGGGTGCATGGCAGGAGGGAATGGGAGGAGAAGGGAGAGAAAACTGCTGCTGGGATGTAAAGTAAATAAATGAATTTAATTAAGAAAATCAGCCTTTCCTAACAGAATTTTTCCAACTTCCATTTTGTTTTTAGTGAAGCACCAACATGACATTTAACTAGTTTTCTATCTTAGCACATTTAATGTTTTCAGATTAGGAACATTGATTATTTTTTTCCCTGTAAAGTATGGTGTTGTAATTTGGAAATATATATATATATTTATATATATAAAATAACTGGATTGCCAGGTCAGAGACAACACAAATCATAAAATAAGGCAGCATGCTCCTGGGATCCCACTCACTATATATATATATATGTATATATATATATATATATATATATATATCCTGAAGGAACTTTTGAAACTTTGAAATTTTGTGGAACCCTGGTAGGGACTATACTGCTTGTAAACCAGGGACTGTTAGGCTTGGCATTAGACCACGCATAGTCTTAAGGATTGTTCGGTAGAGTAGGAGTCTTCCACAACATCTGATGGCTTTGCTCAACGTCACCTGTAACACCAGGGTTTCGCCCCATTGCTCTCTTGCCTCATCTGAAACACAGTCAGTTTAACTATAAGAAAACAGGTGTTGTAGATTTCACACGTGACTGATCTCGTATCTTTACATGTTCACAGCATGCTTTAATTTTAACTTTAGAAACTGCTCCATCAAGTTTATACGCTGTCATTATGTTCACCCAAACAAACCAAAGCCATTGTTACAAACATATCTCTTGCATCTCTGATGACAAATAGAGAGATGTCTCGAATTTCTAGATCAGCCTTACTTCTTTATTATTTTTATACACATGGCTTAGTGTACACACACACACACATACACATACGTTTGTGTTGAGCAATTTTTTAAATTTTACCTCATGAAAAATTTTTAAAGGCATTATATGAGTTGATCGTTCTTCTCATTAAGACAACTGGAGATGCAAAGACCCAAGAAAGTCAGGGAACCAAGGTCAGAGAAAAATTTAAGTGAAGTTCTGAGACTTTGAGAAAAACCTCACTCCATGCAGTATTTTGGCTTTTCATCAGCAAACCATTTGTTTGGACTTTCCTGACTTAAAAGGATAAAATTGACTGAGAAAAGGTGTAACATTAATCTGGCCTATTATCAATTAGTATAATTGTATTTTAAATTTTCACTAATAATGAAATGAAGAAAATGGTTTTAATTCATTAATCATTTAGTTCCCATCATCAGTGTCTCATAAAACATGAAGTTTCATTAGTTTGATGGGTAAATATATACATGAGTGCAGAGTCATTGGTATGTGTATGAGTTCATTCACTATATATCTTTGACTCTAGCTGATGGGGGATTATAATGCAATATGATTAATTTAATAATAATTCTCTTGATTGACATAGTAAAAGTCTTGAGAGCATCTTACTGACCAGAACTTGGAAGAAAAGATTAGGTCCCTTTAGTAAAGTGATTCATGCTTGCAGTGCAATGTCCCTGAAGGCAAACTTATGGTATGCCAAAAATTAGTATAGTTCTAGTTATTTGAAATTTGAAATTGTTCCAAGTACAGGTTTTGAGTACTATTTTTTTAAATGTGATGTTAATTAATAGGTCTATATGTCTGTCATTATCTTTACATAAAGAATTGATTCCAAACGTGCACGAGAATTCACTCTCCCAAACAGTCACAGGCAAATTCATCCTTTGTAACATCGTTACTTACTCATCTTCTCAGGCCTACGCCAATCATTTACTGGATCAAAGAAGATGGAACACTTCCTGTCAACCGGACGTTCTATCGGAACTTTAAGAAAACCTTGCAGATCACTCAGGTTACAGAAGCAGATTCTGGAAATTACCAGTGCATAGCAAAAAACCCATTAGGAGCCGTGCATCACACCATCGCGGTCACAGTTAAAGGTATAGCTCCATCTCAGATGCATTCCCCTTGCTTCTGTAGAGGCTCTGAAGCATCCGTTGACTGTATCCTGGATCGTGTTCTTCAGTAATGAGGAGTTTAAATTTATATTCACTTTCATGGTATCATGAAGCTTTTCTCATTTCTATTGTAATTGCATCCAGGCTAGATTAAAAAAAAAAAAACAAAACCACTCCTTCGAATCTTCCTCACAGAACTGCAATTAGTAAATGCAGAAGGAATGGTAAAAATAGAAAATCACAGTGATAGACCCACAGCAGTAACTGCTTCAGGCAAGATCCAGGGAGGAATTCTAAAATTGGTGCCTGAAAACAACTTTAAGGAGAAGCAGGATGTTTGCATAGCTTCAAAGTGCTCCTCTATCCAAACAAAGAAAGAAACAAACAAACAAAAAAGCAAAAGAAGCTTTGTGGCTAGAACAGTTTTAATGTATGTCCACTAACTCTTTATTTAATATTTCCTCCTGGAGATGGAAGTTATGTCCTGTCTTGAGAGTGGGCTATATAGTGACCCAATGAACAGAGAGTGTAAAACACTGGAGAGCAGTCATTTTGCAGTGGGAGTACCTGGCAGACAGTGCCTTAACTCAGGGATGAAGTATCGCTAATAATAAGTCACTGTGGTCTTGGAGTGGGATGATCAGGAAGGACCCATTACCACTGTGATATTCTTACAGCCCCAAGCCAGAAGTTAATCCTGAGCAAACATCCGACAGACACACTGATGGGCATTTTATCAAAGCCAACTAACACTCCTCAAAAGTGTCAGATCATGAAAGAAAAGAAGAGACTGAGGGATCTCTCTAGCTAAAGAGACTCAACCAGTGGAGATGGTGTGGTATCCAGGTCAGGACAATGGTCACTTCCTGTCTCATATACAGTCACAATCCAGCTGCATAAAACCTAGATTTTAGAGGAACATGAGCAAAGGGGTATGGGACACTGTATTCTTTTGCAACTTTTCAAAAATGAACAGTTTTAAAATTGTTTCTCCACTTTATAATTAGATAGTTCAGAGTTCAAAGTCATGTGTTCTTCTATACTCTTTATGAAGTTTAAAGAATTATTTGAGGCAACTCATGTTTTTTTCATTCTAAAAATGAGACTAATGGATCTTTTACAAAACCCTTATAATCTAAGACTGCAACCATCCATGTATTCTTGAGTCAACTTTTTTTTCTCTTCTCTCAATAAGCGGCTCCATACTGGATTGCAGCACCTCAAAACCTCGTCCTATCCCCAGGAGAGAATGGCACCCTCATATGCAGAGCTAATGGCAACCCCAAGCCCAGAATTGCCTGGTTAACAAATGGAGTCCCAATAGAAAGTAAGTGTTCTTCATTGTCTTTAATAGAAGGTTATTTTCAAGGTATGCCTGTATCTCAGCAATAAATGCACGGTGTTGAAATAATTCATGTTTAGGATGAAAGGTGAATATAAAGTTAACAGGGGCACTAAGTCACCTTCAAAGCTTTTTATTTCCTTTGGATAGTTATTTAGACTTTAAAGAGTTGATTGAAATAAAGTTTAAAAAGAACTTATGATAATAATTGTATGTGTATTAATAAGAAGTTAAGAATATTTCTCATTTTTAACTCAGACCATGGGGAGAATGGCAGGGTCAGAAGTAAACCCCACCAACAGCTCAGCTTAGCTTTTGGAGACTACACAGAGTCACTGTCAGCTGACAGGGATACTGGGACTAAGTCAGTAGATGACAAAAATAAGAAACACTGATCTGGCCTTAGTTTTCAGTCTTTGGGAAAGCCCAGCTGTCCTCCACATTTTCTAGTCTTCAGGGATCATGTCTCACTGGATACCCAAAGGACAGGGTCCTGAGCTGCAGGATGCTCAGCCTTCTCCCACTTTGCCCTCCTTGAGTACTGTGAGGTCTGCTCCAGAGATCTCTGAGGAAGACATTAGGACAGTGGCTGTGTTTGTTATCATCAGCCTGCATTCTGCAGGTTCACTTCTAGCCCGTTTTCATAGCCATCTTTCCAAGCTACCACAGTGCTACCCACAGTGACCCATTGAAGTGTAGCCAGGGGCTTTGCCTGAATTCTCCAAGTCATAGTAAAGGCTCATTTGATAAAACTTGATTAGAGGATTGGGGACATGAGAAGGGAATTATGACAAAGCAAAACAAAAACAAATAAGAATTGGAATCTTGTCTCATTGCTTCTGAACTCCTTCCTAAGCCATGGTCATACAGAGAGCAGCCAGCTACCTTTGCCTTTTGGCCTCCCCAGTGGAAGGCCTTAGAACGCTTATTTTACATGTCTTGAAATTCCAACTTCTTGGGCTGGAGAGATGGCTCAGCACTTAAGAGCATTG
>LOJH01062298.1:0-10541 GCA_001685095.1 Ellobius talpinus
CACCAAAGCCAGCTGGACTCGGACTGATGGTGTATGTGATTAATCCAGACTCTCCATTTCTTTAAGGGAATTTTCATTTCCTCTTTAAAAATCTCCATCATCCTCATATAGTTATGATTAAAATAATTTGTTTCTGCTTCTTCTAGGTTACAATGATCAAGTCTTCCTGTTGTATGACCTCTGGATTCTGGTGTTACCATATTGCTTTTTAGGATGTTGAATGAATTCTTGCATTGATGCCTACAATATGGGCCCACAGTGTCTTTGCCTCTAGGTCCAAACCTTGCACTGGCTATCTGTGTGTTTGGGAACAGTTTTTTGTTTTGTTTTGTTTTGTTTTTTGTTTGATTTTCTGAGACAGGGTTTCTCTGTGTAGGCCTGGCTGGCCTAGAACTAGCTCTTGTAGACCAGACTGGCCTCAAACTCACAGAGATCTGCTTGCCTCTGCCTCCCAAGTGCTGGGATTAAAGCCATGTGCCACCACCGCCCGAATTGGGAACAGTTCTTAGTCTGCTCAGTACTGCTGCTGTCTAGGTCTCTGGGAGCTACTGAGACATGTTTTGGCTTACAGGATCCAATTGATGGGATGGGGTGTTGGAACAGCCTACCTACTGTTGGAACAGTTTTGCCTCCTGGTATGCTAGAGAAGCTGACACATCTGGGGTGGGTCACAGGGTTTTGCCCTGATATGTAGGGACTAGAGTTTGGGGTGCCTCACTGAGTGGGGTGTCATTCACCTCTTGGTCTTCTCTGTGTAGTTGCAGCCTATGTTTCAGAATTCTTCTGAAGCCAGGGGGATAGGAGGGCTTGGGGTCTGTAATTCCTTTAGCCACCCATAAGGCTGCACTTCCGGGTTTTGAGGCCAGCATACATATCCCAGGTGCACATGTATGAGTTGCCCGCTATCTGCGTCACCAGCGTTTGACGTAGAAGCCCCTGTGTGCAGGGCGTGGCACCACCTGTCACCAGCGTCTGATGTAGACACGTCTTTCCCCTCATGCACATGTGCTGGGAAACCTTNCGCTATCTGCGTCACCAGCGTTTGACGTAGAAGCCCCTGTGTGCAGGGCGTGGCACCACCTGTCACCAGCGTCTGATGTAGACACGTCTTTCCCCTCATGCACATGTGCTGGGAAACCTTTAAAAGCTAAAGGCGCCATTCCTTGCTCTCTTTCTCACCCTTTTCACCATTCCTCATGGGCCCGTTTGCACATATCTTTAATAAACCTATACACGTGGGTTCGTTTGTGTCTCTCGTAATATTATTGGATTATTAGGGTCAAAGTGCGACTTGTAGCATGCAGGGTCCAATTGATGGGATGGAGGTGTTGGAGCAGCCTGCATGCAGGAGACTTGCCTGCTGGCTAGCTAGAGAAGTTGAGGCAGGTAGGGGAAGGGTTCAGAGTTTTGCCCCACATCAGAGAGTAGGATGCCTCTCTGGGTCAGTGGTCACTCACCTCTTGAACCTCTCTTTGAAGTTACATTCTGTGTTTCAGAGTTCCACTGAGGTAGTGGGGATAGGAGGGTGTGGGGGCAGAGTGAGACTTGTAGCTTCCAGGGTCTGATCGATGGGATGGAGTTATTATAGCAGCTTACCACTCTTCACAATGGATAGGTCAACCAGACAGAAACTTAACAGAGAAATAAGAGAACTAAAAGATGTCATGACTCAAATGGACTTAACAGATAACTACAGAACATTCCACTTAAGCACAAAAGAATATACATTTTTCTCAGCACCTCATGGAGCCTTCTTAAAATTGACCGCATCCTTGATAACAAAGCAAACATCAACAGATAAAAAACATTGGAACATTGGAGTAGCCCACATATCTTATTGGATCACTATAGTTTAAGTTATAATTTAACAACAACACTAATTACAGAAAACCTACAAACTCATGAAAATTCAATAGTGCTCCATTGAACCACCCATGAGTCAAGGAAGAAATAAAGAAATTAAAGACTTCCTAGAATTCAATAAGAATGAAGAAACAATGTACTCAAACCTATGGAACACTATGAAAGCCATGCTAAAAGGAAAGTTTATAGCACTAAGTACCTACATTAAGAAAGTGGAGAAATCTCACCATAGTGAATTAACAGCACACCTAAGAGCTCCAGAACAGAAAGAAGCAGACTCAGACAGGAGGAGTAGATGACAGGAAATAATCAAGTTGAGGGCTAGAAAGCAATAAAACAGAAACAAAGGAAAGAATACAAAGAGTCAATGAAATGAAGAGCTGGTTCTTTGAGAAAATCAAGAAGATAAACAAACCCTTATCCAAACTAATCAAAAGCAAAAGAGAACAGACAAATTAACAGAATCAGAGATAAAAAGGGGTACATAACAGCAGACATAGAGTAAGTCCATAGAATCTTTAAGTCATTCTATAAAAAACATGTACTCTACAAAATTGGAAAATGTAAAAGAAATGAACAATTTTCTGGATAGATACCACATATGACAATGACATCAAGATGAGGTGAACAATTTAAATAAACCTATAACCTGCAAGGAAAGAAAAGCAGGCATCAAATCCTCCCAAACAAAAACATCCCAGGAGCGAATGTTTTCAGTGAACAATTCTACCCAAACTTCAAAGCAGAGCTAATACCTATACTTCTTAAAGTGTTCCATATTATGAAAACTGAAGAAACATTTCCAAACACTTTATATGAGGCTACAATTACCCTGATACTGTAACCACACAAAGACTCAACCAAGAAAGAGAAAGTCCAATTTCACTGATGAACATACATACAAAAATAATCAAATACTGACAAACCAAATCCAAGAACATATAAAGAAAATCATCCACCATGGTCAAGTCAGTTTTATCCCACTTTTAGAATTTTAGTCCTTTATCATCATGGTCTAACATATTGGTGTACAACAGACATAGTGCTACTGAAGAGCTGAGTTATACATCTTGATCCTCAGGCAACAGGAAGTGACCTGTAACATTGGCAGTAGCTTGTGCATATGAAACCTCAAAACCCATACCCCAACAGTGACACAGTTTCTCCAATAAGGCCATTCCTACTCCAACAAAGTCACAGATCCTAATAATGACAGTCCTTTGGGAGCAATTTTCTTTTAGTCACTACAGTGTTCATAAATATTTGTAATTCAAGAGAACTGATGAAACAAATCTAATTCATGAATGCTTAGATAATAGGTAATCCTAAGCATACATTTGATTTGATTTTGGTGACAATGACCCATGACGAGGGTTAATTCTGAACTCTATGTGTTCAAGAATTACCTTGACTTCTTAAACACCCATCTTTATATTCTGAGTTTTAGGATTAGAAATATGTGCTACTGTTCCTGGGTATAAACTGCTTAGGTGGTAGACAAGACAGAAAACAAGAAAATTAATACATTTAAAATAAAATTCTGGAAAATTTTCATAGTTTACAGTCCAGAAAGATGAATAATTTAAATATGTCAGGTTAAATGATCAAATGTACAGTAAAAGTGTAACTGTAATTAAGAATAGAAAAACATATTAAAAACATACAATGCAAGTAATATCTTGAGTTTTCAAGAAGTGATGAAATATATAAAGTTAAAGAATCAATATGCACAGAATAGACTGAGGAGAACTAATTGAAAGCAATTTATGACTAGTCATTTGTCAGTGAAATGAGACATAAAAATCAAAGAAAGGAAGCTAAACAAGACATATGACTTACCAAGAAATTAAAATAGATTGACAACAAAACTTTTAACAGCTACAGTGTATTAGAAAATACAGTGGAATAATATTGGAAAAGCATTTAGAAAAAATTATCTACCAAAAAGAGATATGTCAAGCATTGTATTTTGATTATATCATTATTTATTTAATGTTTCCAATGACCTTTTGTAATTAATATCTTACAATATTATATGGTGATTAAGTAAATAATTTTCCCAAGAAATTGTTCTGATAATAGAGTTGAAGATAAAACTACATCTCTGTTCATTCCTTGAAAATATTTTTGTTTAAAGCTATATTCCATCATAGAGTTCCAGTAGAACTAAATTTAATTTGAGTAGTAATTAATAAGAATATTATTAATAATAATTATTCATTATTACAATATTATATTTTCATAACAGTCATATAATATTTTCTTAATGGACATGGATATTAAACTTTGATGAACAAATGAAATTTTATTATGAGGTTATGTACAAAAGAAGGTGTAATGAGGAGATCCACAGAGGTAAAAATGTGTTATACACTGTAGACTAGTTTTAATAAAAGATACTATATTGTAAGAGTAGCCATCAAAGATAAGTCTGTGCAGGAGAGTTGAGGTGGTCATAAACTGAGAAGTCACTGCAAAATATTAGTCATTATGAAATTACATAATCTTAGTCAGCTTTCTAGTTGATTAGTATAGCTATTAAATATATCATGGTCTAGTGATGTGAAAGGAATATAGTTAAGGAAAATGACTAAAGTTTCTGTAGATGAAAGTTATAAGAGTGTTGAATTAAAGTTTCAACAGCAGTTAAAGTTGCAGAGAAATAGGAATGTCAAAAATATACATGCATGATATATATATAATAAAAGCAGCTACTAATATTGTATACTTTCTACGCTAAAAAAGTGATCAGGAAAATGGCTCCTGTGATTTCTTATATTTACACATTTTGTCATTGTGTGGTGAGTAGCATGAGTTATAATATTCTAAAGGGTTTTAATAATAAAAGCCCAGAATCAGATATAGGGGAAAGTGCTGAGAGATCAGAGGGATGAAGGAGGCTATCCGCATCCACCTTACCTACTCAACTTCCCAGACAAAAAAGAGATTGCATTTCTGTTTCCTTCTATATTATCCATTCCTCTCTCTGCCCAGCCATAACACTTCCTGTCTGTATGTTTAGCTAGTGGCTCGCTTCAACCTCTGATCTTCAGAGAAGCTTTATTTATACAAACAAGGTATCCCCACAGTGGTGTATGACAGGAAGAGTCACACTGATTCTCTGCAGTCGTGAAATAAACAATATTGATAGTTTGCTCTTTTTGCTTTAGAGGTTAGAAGAAAAATATGGTGCAAATACTAAAATTATTCATACCTTTATTGGAACATGCAAAAAAACACTGCTATTACCTTCCTAGATTCATTCATCTTTAATGTTCCTTGCAAGGAGTCACATAGAACTAAGTTATTCATATAAATGAAAGAAATTCTTTGTAAATGTATATTTAAACAGTTAGTAAAAATTAGATTAAATTCTGATCAAAATATCTAAAGCAGCAGTAACAGCACTCTATATCCAAATCTCAGTGGAAAATAATCTTTCCCTAAGTATCTCGATGCCCATAATGATAAAATAGTCATCAGATTTTTTGATGAGTTCATATTTTAGAGACAGTTTATCTAATTTCAGTCATGTATCCATTTTGGACTATAGCGATCAAAAGAAAGTTTGGAGTAGTTTGGAGTACAAATATTTGTGGTTAATGGGGAATTATTTGAGGTAGCTTATTTTAGCAGATATCCTTAGAAAATTTAAAATTATAAGAAATATCTTTAAATGTATTCATATTCTGTACTATACTTTTTAAAACAACTTTTATTTTTAAGGAAAGGGATCATGATTTATTGTAAAATTGCACATTCTTATGCTGTGGGACAGTGGCCTCTATGTTGTCAATTGTATTTTAATAAAACGCTTATTGGCCAGTAGCCAGGAGGTGTGGTGACCAGGCAGGAAGTAGAGACAGGACAATGAGAATTCTGGGGAGATGGAAGTTTCAGTTGGCAGTTGTCACCCAGACAGAGAGGAAGCCAGACACATGGCAAACAAGATGTTACTGCCTTGCCAAAAAAGGTACCAAGCCACATGGCTAACATAGACAAGAATAATGGGTTAATGAAATATGTAAGAATTAATTAACAAGAAGCCTGAACTACTAGGCCAATCAGTTTATGATTAATTTAGACCTTTGTGTGTTTACTTGGAAATAAATGGCTGCGAGACCTGATGGGACAGAAACGTCAGTCAAGATTCTTATAAATTTCAAAAAGTTTGAATATAAAATATGTGTTTATAATTATAAAGTCTTAGTCACAGAGCGTAATATAATATTATTGTATTTGGGAGAATTATATCTATATGGGCTTATCACAAAATCTGAAATGATAATGTAGGAAAATATTTATCTTATTATGTGGGCTAGAATAACTCTATCAAAGATTTTACAATTTATATGACAAAAAGTAATGTATAAGCTATTATTAAGAAAAAATCACATAAAGATAATATCACAGATATTGAGATGGATTTAGCATTTAAACAAACTTTGGATGGAGCATTAAGTTCCTAGACATATCTTTATATACTTACCTGATTTGTGGAATGAAATCTCAAAATTTTAATTATTTATTTTCATTTTCAACCAAGTTAATACTTTTAAAACTAATTTTGTTCTCAAATTCTAAGAACACAATCTGGATTGGGTTAAAAATTTTTACTTCATCAACACTGCTTAGAATTGTGAAAATTGTTTTGGTTTATTTTATTTGGATAGGTCATAAATTTACTAAAGATTCTTTTCTCATTTTTTCAAGGTTTTACTCAACTTAAGTAGATCTATTTGCCTGGCCATGTTTAGGTAGAATTTTCATGTCTACTAATTTTTAAAACCCAAAGAAATGATGCTTAGTTAAATGATTTTGCTTATTCCCTTTCTTGAGTATTTATTTTTTTAAAAAAAAATACTATATTTTATTAATTATTTGAAAATCTCATGCAACATACTCTTGATCACATTTAGCCTCCTTCCACAAACTGTCCCAAAACTCCACCCATTCCCAATGTTTTCTTTTTGTTTCAAGAGGAAACTATCTCAAAGCAGTGCCCTTGTCCTCTGGCTTTTACACCTTTTCAGGCTAAAATTTTTCCATGTTCCCTGAAACTTCATTGTAAGTATTAGGCTATAAATGTTTTAACTTTGGTGTGGGCACATCACAGTCAGTTGATATCTGCATTTTCACTTGTTGTATTTTTCTATAATGTTCTATCCACTGAGAAAGAAGCTTCTTTGTTTAGGGGTGAGAAATACTCTTTCATGTAGGCAAAAGAATATTTGTTTAGAATAAATTTCAGGTTAGGAAACTGGGAGTAGTAGGTTCTCCTCTAAGTTCCATGATCTCACTAGCCACAGTATGTTTATTACCACATACCTGGAAATGGAGTCAGAAGAAATTATTCTTGTTTTAGTTTTATGAAATGTTATTCTGTCCTTCCTTATAATATATAGTAAATTAAAATTATTTCTTGACCTCCATGTAGACTTGGCTTAATACACTAATACATGATGGATATCAGTAAGTAACATAGTTATAAATTAAGCATTGAAAATATTTATATCTGTAAGTCATGTGATGCCTGACAGTAATGACAAGTTATGACAATTCATGACAAAATTAAGTAAATTTTATTATAGTATGTACTTAAATGGGTAGGTCAATCATTCCACATGGCTTATTGATGCAATTAAGAGTCTGGGTAAATGTGAGATACATAAGGATTTTGTCAAAATATAGCCTAGTATTTTGAAGTGATTTTTTTATATTTATTTGTTTACTTACTTAATTGTAGACAGAATTTCTTTGGGAAACCTCAGCTTTCCTGGAATTCACTCTGTAGACCATGGTGGCCTTGAACATAGAGATTCATTTTTTTCTGCCACAGAGTACTAGGATTAAAGTCATGCCCCGCCACTGTTGTACATTCTAAAGTAAGAGCAAAATTATGTAATACAAGTACATAAATCAGTAGCATAGCCATTTATTTTCAATGTTAAGTATTCTTTACAAAATAGTTGTTACTACTTTTCAAAAATATGGCTGTGTAGTAGGAATTTTTCACATGAACATAAAAATGAATAGCTAAGTATTGCATTGTATAAAGAAATCAAATAGAAATAACTTTCTTAGTTGATGGGAATTTTTAGTTCCATTATGATCTTAGGAGTCTATTCTTATATATACAGTCCATTGTTTATGAAAGTACTATTTTGTGTGTATGACTATATCTGAATATTTTTGATATCATATCCAATTTATAAATATATATGCTAATTTGTTGTTATACTTCAGGATTTTTATTTCTTTCCTAGAACACTGTTGATTGTTGATGGAAGTTTCTATCTCACACAGTCCCACAGCCATTTAGTCCTAAAGAAACACACAGAGGCTTATATTAATTATAAGTTCTTTGAACTATTAGCTTGGGTTTATTATTACCCAGCTCTTACAACTTAAATTAATCCACAATTCTTGTCTATCTTTATACATGTGGCTTGGTATTCTTTCTCAAAAAGGCATTGTCATCTTCCCTTCTCTGTTTCTAGATCACGACTGTTTCTCTGCTTTCCTCTTCCCATAATTCTCCTAGTTTGGTCATCCTGTCTATAATTAGGTATAATTATTATTATTAATTATATAATTAATATTATATTTATTATAACTATTATAATTATATAATAGTTGTCTACTGACCAACCAGTATTTTAAACCTATATGAGTAATAAATGTTTACATTGTACAAGAGCATAATCCCACAGCATGTGATAATGTAAAAATTATCAGATTTTTTTTATCACATTCATACTGAGACTTACCTTGCTCTCTTCCTACTCACAAAAGAGAGTTTGTGTACAAAACTGATAAAATAAGTATCACAGGAATGTACAATGATGTACTTCTAGCATTTTCTATTATCTAATCCATGCATATGATTAATGTCTGAACATTTAATCAGTGTTAATCTATTGTTCTATCTTGGCTAGTTTTATGTCAACTTGACTGAGGCTAAATTCATCTGAGAGGAGGGAACCTCAATTGAGAAAATCACCTCTGTAAGTAAAATCAGGTTATATGTAAGCCTAAAGGGCATTTTCCTAATCAGTAAGTGATTGATCTGGAGGGCCCAATCCTTGGGCTGGTCGTCCTGGATTCTATAAAAAACAGGCTGAGCAATATGGGGAGAGCAAACCAATAAAAAACACACATCCATGGTCTCTACAGCAGCTCCTGCCTCTAGATTTCTGCCTTGTTTGACTTTCTCTCCTAACTTTCTTCAATGATGGATGACAATGTGGAAGTGTAAGCCAAATAAACCCCTTCCTTCTTGATATTTTTGTTCTTGGTGTTTCATCACAGCAATAGGAATCCTAATTAAGGCAAGTAGAATAAGAATATAATTGATTTTCATTTTAATTACCCAGTGAACAATTCTACCTCAAAATTCTGGCAAGGCTACCTTCAAATATGAATAGAATCAAATCACTTTGTTCATCTATTTCAGCTATTTCTTTAAATATCTAGATTTGTTAGTTAAAAATGATAAATCTCTTTTGTGTGACTGTTTTTAATGTGCTGCAGAGAGTTTACTATTTTGTATTTTCATTTATTTACAAGAATTTTAATTTCATTTTCATGTCTTCTTTGATCTATTCATTCTTCAGTAATATGTTGTTTACTAAAACCAACAGGATTTTTTTTGTATTTGATGGAATTTGATGTGAATTTGAAGTGTTATTGAGTTGTGATCACATAGGATACTAGGAGTTACCTCAATGTTTTTAAAATTTTAATGATTTGTTTTATATCCCAGAATGTGGTCCATATCAGAAAAGATTCTACGAATTATTGAGAATAATGTGTCCTTTTAGTGTTTGTGTTCAGTATCTTAAAGACTTTTATTAAGTCTATTTTATTTATTATGTCAATATATTCTGACATTTCACTATTTTTTCAGATAACCTGTATATTGGAGAAAGTGCAGTATTGATGTCATCTATTCTTCATGGATTGCTGTTAATCTCTGTTTTTCAATCTAGTAGCACATTTTTTAATAAATTGGGCACTTTTGATGCATATAGATTTAGGACAATAATGTCTTCTTGGTTTTCTGTCCCACTGATTAGAATTATGTCCCTCTTTATCTTTTCAGTTAGTTTTAGATTAAAGTCTATTTTGTAAGATATTAAATTAGAGATGTCTGTTTGCTTCTTGATCTCATTTAATTAGAACAAATTTGTACATTCTTTTGCTCTAAGAAAATGCCAATCACTAAAGCTAATATGGGCTTCTTGTAGACAACAGATATATGCATAATATTTTTGGATCCCTTCTGTCAGCTCATGGTTTTTATTAGAGAGACAAGCCCATTGTTATTAAATGTTATTACTAAAATATGTATGTTATTTGTCATTGTTTTGTTGGTGCCATTTTTTCTGTTCTCAGTGGTATTTTGTGTGCTTATTTATTGATTATTATTAAGCTCTACATTTTTCTCTGCTCCCCTCCCTGCCTTCCTCCTCCACTTCAACCCTCCCCCAAGTTCCTCATGATCCAAATTTACTAAGGAGATCTTGTCTTTTTCTAATACCCATGTAGATTAAATCCATGCATATCTCTCTTAGAGTTGTCATTGTTGTCTAGGTTCTCTGGGATTGTGATTTGTGGACTGATTTTCTTTCCTTTATGTTTAAAAACCACCTATGAGTGAGTACATGTGATAATTG